>CM051700.1:6680000-6705000 GCA_028022725.1 Lycodopsis pacificus
TTAGTTAGCTTGTAAGCTACGAACGTCACGTGACTTAATAAAATCTTCACCGGCACGCAATGCATCTCGGGATATGGTGGGCCGCGAAGCATACATCAGATGTATCCTCCAAATCTCCGACCAGAAGGCTGCATTCGTTGGCTGCATTGAAGGACTCAACAAAAATGCGAAATGGGACAGCACTAGTCGCAGCGCTGTGACGCAACCGGTCTACAAATGCAGCCTCCGAAGGATGCAGACCCTGAATTGAGACACAGCTTCTGTGCGTGTGTATTTCCCCTGATTACACTCATCCTACTCACCTGCCCAGTCCACCCAGCTGCCTTCAATCTTGTCATCACCCCACACATATATACTCCCCTACTTTCCCTGTTCTGGTTGTCGGATTGTCTTTGTTCGTTCCCCTGTCTGTTCCAGTATTGTGTCTCCCTTGTGTCTACTCGTGTTTGCTCCTGGTTTGTACCTTTGCTTTTTTTTTGTGACTTTGCCATTTTGGATTTTTGCCCGCTCCCTGTTTGAGTCGCTTTAAGTTTTTGTTTATGACTTCTTTGGGTGACAGGTAAAATACCTAATTTCCAACTTCACCTCGTCTCCAGTGTCTGTCTGAACCTGAGAGAACGTTACAGAACGATCTGACCATGAAAGACTCAGCAGACCAGTGTTGGGGAACCCGCTTGGCCATGGGAGGGCCTCTGAGTTTCCAGAAGGCTAACTAACTGCGAGCTAAGCCGCCTTTTCACCCCCAAGAGGACCATGACCGACTCAGCAGACTGTTTTGTGCACGGTGCACCACATCCGTCTGACCAGTTTTGGGGAACCCGCTTGGCCAGGGGAGGGCCTCTGAGCTTCCAGAAGGCTAAGCTGCCATTTACCCCTGAGAAGAAGAGACACAGGAAGAAGGAGCAATTCCCCGTTCCGCCCGCCGCCGTCTCAGAGCAGCAGCGACCTCCAGTTCCTTTGAGTTTATATGGTACCGTATGTGGTGCCTCAATGTATTGTTGGGATCAATAGGGGCTTGTGTTTGAGTTATCAGCTTTAAGAAACTGAATTCTTGACATCAATAGAATTATTAATGTGAATAACAATTATTAATGATTATTAATAATAACGGGGCACCACCCTGCGGACAGGGACCGATAACCAAACGATAAAACTAAGTCTCATAATTAGTAGTCACTCATCAGTGACAGTGAAGGTGTGAAATCCGAGCGCAGGCTACAACATACAGATCATCACATACATATGCACCATTAATCACAGACGACTGCTCTTTAAAGTATACTAGAGTTTATTAAATTAGAATAATAAAAGATCAGATCAATTAATATCGCAATCAACAAACGCCATCATACAATTTTATGTACCTAATATCTAAAGAAATGAAAATAAAAGAGGAGGAGGGTGTGTATATAAGTATGTGTGTATGTGTATGTGTGTGTGTGTGTGTCTGTGTATAAAAGGAAGGGGGGTGAGGGCCCTTAACACTCACAGTCAAAGACTGCTAAGATGGCCGCTGGCCACCAAGCCGAAGGGGGTGAGACTGTGGGTTAAAAGGGGAAGGGCTTAAGGTATTACCGCTGAACACCACCAGATGGCGTAGTCGAGGGACTTAGACAAACTGGGGGGGGGGGGGTGAACCTTAAGATGCTACCGTGACCCACCACTAGATGGCCTAGTCGAGTGACTTGGGCAAACTGGCGGAGGAGAGGGGGGGGGTCGCTGTGTGTGAGCACGTGTGAGAGAGAGAGGGTCAGAGAGAGAGGGGGTCACCTCCTGCTGTGTTGGCAGGAGGGTGAGCCAAGAAAAGGTGGAGAGAAATCGTAAGTCAACATAAATCAAACTTCTGCTGCGATATCCTGAGGAGCATAAGTACGTTATTCTCTCACGCGCAAGCATGCCGTTGTCGTCTTGAACTGTCGGCAGCTTACGCAGTGATGAACACGGCACTCAGCTCACTCACAGAGCCGAGTTAATGAAGAGAGAAATATCCCACAAAGTTGAATACAAATGAATGAAAATAATCCCAAAGAAAACAGTCAATGCAGTTAATACACAATACAAACGGAACTTCTCTGGTCCGTGAGGTTTGTGTATTTACCTCCGTATACTGCGACGGTGTCTTTAACGCGAACAGAATACGGGCAATGCACAGTGGAGCGGAGCTGGGGTCCGCTGAGTGTTGCGCAATACCTTGATATTACGCAATAGTAACGAAACACACAAGAACACGGGAATATCAACATATACATGAATTAACTTGAATGAACTTTAAGTTAATTTAAGCTAAGCTAGCCCAGATGCACAATGAACTCACGTTGGAGACGCTTCTTTGTGGCGGGGAGAGTGGCCGCTGAGAATCGTGCTTTCTTTGTCCTGAAGGAAAAAGTGGGGCTGCTTGTAGATCAGCGCGGCTGTTTAAGCGGCGGCTGTTTCGGTCCGTTGACGCGGCTCGTTCTGGAGCTGGCGCTGGACGTGATCAATCCTCGCTGCAGAGAGGATGATTTAACATCGGATTGAGACGCTGTGGTCCGTACGTCTCATCGGAAATCTTCGGGAAGGAGCGAGTTTTTCAGCTGCTGCTTTGCCGGAATGTGCACAAAAAGAAAACACGGGGAGGAATCGTGGAAGAAATTCGTCCCGGTGGAGTGAGAGGGCCTTGACTCAAAAAGAAAAACACGGCTACTTCGGCCAGCGAAGATAGCGTTGTGACCTGACAGGGTTTGCAGGCCTTCGCCGACAGCGCGATGCTGGCGGGGGGGGGGAAAGCTGATGCGTCTCCCTGCGTCCCAGGGACGGATGTCCAGGGTGAAGAACGTTTGGATGCTCCCTTGCTCGACGGAGGTCGAAGGGAAAAAGCGTGGAGGTGTGAACTGCAGTCAGTTTTGTTGAACAGTGGCTGAACCACAGGGGTCCTGGTGCTGTCTTGGCTCTCGGCCAATGAGGATAGCGGTGCTCTCAGGTGACTTCAGGAACCATAGTTTTTTTGGGGGGGGGGGGGGAATTCACACCCTAATGTGAAAGTCCTTCAGAGGGGGTTTGGTGCTCATCAAACCACAATCAGGATGAAACCTTTGCTTGCAAAAGGGAAGGCCTGATTTTCTTTGTTCACAGCACATGTGCAGCCATATGCTCAGACCCCAACAGTATCATATTTCGTCATGTATGCTGCTAAGAACAGGCCACACCCAGAGTGGGCGTGGGCATATGACCATGGCATTGTGGGTAGAAGCTAAGCGGAGTAAACGACCAGGATAAACTGATTCTGCATGTGATCCAAGAGGTGCACATGGTAAAGTGTTCATTTGTACATATATTTGTATTTATTTATGTGTACACCTCCTTACAGCTGATGTCTCTCCTGAACTTCATCATGCCTTCCATGTTCTCCAGCTCCACAGCTCTTATTTTATTTTTTATTTTTCTCTGTATATAATTTATTGACCCTAGGGTCACATTCTGTTTGTTATGCTTTTAAATGTCTGCTCTGTTAAGCACTTTGATACTATTGTCTGAAAATTATGATGTCTCCTCTCCCCCTCCCCCACCCAGCACCACCCTTTCAAAATAAGGTTGTTTAAAAAATGAATGCTCTTACTGATACTGCAACAACTACTTCTACTATAACTTTTGCTACTACTGCTACCATCTATTATTACTACCACTGCTATTCATGCTACTAAAAGTAGTAATACTACTACAGCTATTAGTACGACTGCTACTAGTTCTACTGCCATTACTACTACTACTACTGTGATATTAAATACTATGATTACTGATACTACATCTTCTGCTAGTTCTTCTAATTACTAATACCACTACTATTACTAGTAGTTATTCTAATGCTACTAATACTTCTACTACAACTTATACTACTACAAATATCACCACTGATTTTTTTGAAGCCACAGAAACTGTTCAAATATCAATGTTCAGCTCTTTGAGAGGTGTGATATGACTTTTCATATTTGTAATCTTTAAGCTTTTTGCAATTTGTTTTTGAATTGGATATCTATTTTCAGCAATGTTTTTGCGATTAATTTCAGTTTTCAGCATTCAAACGCATTTTCAGCAGGAAATGCTTTTTCTAGTTTAAGTTGTTGTGCGTATATTGAAAGCTGCATTGACTATTTCAGCCACAAAAGAAAGAACTAGAAGATGCCTCTGCAGCACTTGGTGTCACTTCTGAGGGTTCCATCACTGACCTTGTCAACCGACTGGAGGAGCTGCTAAATTTCAAAGGAGCTTTACGCAAAGCTCTTTGTAAAACTACAAAAAACAGGAGGTGATAAATAAAGGGGAAATGTGTTTTTTAAAAGCATGAGTACAATTTTGCTTGCTTTTCCAGGTGGTGTGTTGCACTTCGCCTGTACACATGGAGTTGTGTACTACGTGAACTTTCTCTTTTGGGGAGAATTGGCCAGAGATCACGTAGATGGGCTTCTGAGCTTTAACAGTTTTCCAACTGTATATATTTCAGATGTGGCAGGCCAGGTTTCATGAACAATAGGACCCAGCAGAAATTCTTTCAGCCCCATGATGGCCAGCTCTGTGCACCATCACAGCCAAATGTTGATGCAGCCAGGGAAAAGACACTTCAAGTGGACCTTGACTGGATTCAGAATCTCAGGTCTCCAGGGGCACCACTGCAACCTGTTCCAAGGAACAAACCGGTTTACTGGATTACATTCCACAACAAAAACAAATGAGGTATGCACTCTATGACAGGTTCCACCAGAAACGCAGACCGGAGGAAAAACTGAGGAGCTTGAACATCTGCCCCTCTTTATGCTCAGAGATCAATTCCTCAGTGGCAGAACAGTTCAACCGTGAGCTGGCAGAATTTAGATATTCTGTCTGCCAAATGGAGGTGGCACACTTCAAGCAAACAGTTGGAGTACTCATTGAATTGCACAATGAGAAAATAAACAATTGCTTCCTCCAAAATATGATGGCAATATGCAGCACACCACTGGCGATGGGACAATATGGCAGGTTGGTTTTGGAATCTTCAGGTAAGAGTGGACATCAAAATTGTCATTGTTTTCATGTTAAATGAGTTGTTGACAACAGTTTGTTATAGACTTCATTCTTTTGTGTTAGAGAAATTCTGAACGACAAGCAGCCTTTCTTGACCTTTATGCCACATGCAATTGCAGACACAAGGTGTCTAATCCCTGCTATTGTAGTAGATAACATCTTTTTTTGTATTTACTTGTTTAAATAGTCACAATCATAGATCTTGGTTTGTGGCTGTAAAAGTGAAATTCTTTCATCAAGTTAGTCATGCTAAACAAAAACAAAACGTTTTTCTGTTGAATTCTTTGTATATCATGGTAACACCTCCACATTTTCTGACCAACGCCTCAATCGATCAGTCTTCAATTGGACATGCTGCAACCTTTAACTTATAAATGTGCAATACTGCCTTGGTAACAAAAATGACTTTGAAGCCGTTATATGTGAAAAGTTAGAAGTACATGCTGTAGTTAAAAAAAAAATTAAAATCGACCATTTTTCAACTTGAATGACAATATACATTTAGGGACAGACTATTTGTGGTGTGGTTTTTTGATGTGTGAAATGAATGAATGTTTGTGTAAATACAGGGTATTTTGTAGAGTAAGGTTTAACAAATACAGACAAAGAAAAGCAGCTCAAAGCGCGACCTTAAATGACGACCTTAAATGAAAATATGGATGAAGGATAACTCACCACAAAGTGTCTTTGTCTTTGAATTCCAATATCAGAGTGATTACGACATGTTTTGTGAAGAGTTCATAGATACGGTCAACAAGGTGGATGGTTCATTTAAGGAGTGTGATTAGTTTGCATTAGTGAAGAAGGGACAAGTGTTTGGGTCACCTACCATAGTTCTACGACAGGCTTGGCACAGGGGAGGAGTTTCAGTTGGTTGCAATCTGCAACCTCTCTGCTAGACACTGCATTTCTTTGGGCAGAATTTCTTGCCATATTTAATTTCATTTGTAGATAAATTCTCATGTTTTTATATGTTTAGAGTTTATTCTATATTTTGACTCGTTCAGTTTTATTTCGATTCCAATTAATATATAAAAATAGGTTCTCTCAACCCTGTTTCCTGACAGTCTCTGGGTCTGATTCTATTCCTCGTGTGTTCCCACCCATGACAACTGCAGCTTTATTGATTCAGAAAGTACTTGTGCTTTCATTTGTAACATTTTTGAATTGTTCATCAAATTAATTACATCTAACAAGTTTCAACAGCACTTTTCATCGAGAACAAAACAGAACCTAAATCGAGCAAAACAGAACCTTACAAAAAGTATTTTTCAAATAAACTGTTGACATCTAGTGGCAGTCCTGTGGCAGCTTGGCACTCTGACTAGCGGCAATAGTCTAACACTAGGTAGCAGTCCGAAACGAACAAGACAACATGCTCAGCTGACAGAATCAAACCCAAGAAATTAAGAAGATATTTAAAAAAATGACACCCCAGTCAGGTCAATAAAAAAAAGTGATTTGATTAAATGTAAGCAGAAGTTGTGTTATCAATTACTGAAAGAAAGGTGAAGAGGAGAGGACCCAGTGGGGGCACACTGACTGCTGGCGGCACTCTCCGGCACCCTCTGACTGCTTGCGGCACTTCAGCTTCGCTCTCCGCCATACCTAAAACCCAACCTCATTCCCCTTTCCTTGCATAAAAAATTCCTTTTTTACTGGTGTATCAGAGTCTGCTTTTGGGTCCAACTAACTCTGCTGAAACATTCATCCATGGTTACACTCCTTCAATCAGGTCATCATTTAAGTAGTTTTTGCATCTTGAGATGCTGATGTTGATATTGCAGTGTTATACAATAGCATCAATAGCCAATTTCAGTCACACAGGGGTGACTGTGTCTCGGTGAGAGAGCCAGTCATCCTTCAATCAGTGGATCGGCGGTTTGATCCCCGACTCCACTAGTCCATGTGTCTTTGGACAAGACCACAAATTGCTCCCATACCTTGCATGGTAGCCCTTGCCAACAGAGTATGAATGTGTGTGAATGGGTTAATAAATATGTATTGCTAAAGCGCTTTGAGTGGTCAGAAGACTAGAAAAGCTCTATCGTACAAGTAGGGCTGGGCGGTATACCGGTTTTAATTTCCCGTACGATATGAATTTTTCATATACCGCCATACCGGTGCACAGCCGAAACAACTTCTGTCGCTCTTCAACAGGGAGCAAAATATATTGTTCGCCGCTGAGAGCGCTACTTCTTCTTCAGCGGTTGGCATCCATCTTATTGGTACATTACCTGCTCCGGAGTGTGAATCAGACTAGACTGTGAATGCTTCGGTCGGAGCTAGTTATCTTAAGTGTATTGAGAGGGAACCCTAGTCATGGTTGTAACATTATAACAACAATTCACAACCCATAACTAACGGTATTTAACAGGACAAAACACCACACACACAGAGGCTCTGTCGCGGCAGTAACGTTAGAACAGAAAAGAGCGATGCAGGTTGAACACAGACTGAACAACAAAAGGTATTTTGGTGAGACACATATGCTACGCTGATTACCGTATTATGTGTGGTATTTGTTATAAATGTACTTTGGTACATGGAGGGTGATAAGAAGCTGTAGGCTACTTTGAGGGGCTTAGGACCCAGGGGAATGTAGGGTGAAGGAAACAGGAAGTGATGGAACGGAAGACACGCCACAAACAGCTGTTGGCCGGTTCTTTTCAGCGTTAATTAATGAATGCTTTAACGCAGGGGTCTCAAACTCAAGGCCCACCGGCCTAATCCGGCCCGCCACGTCATTTTATGTGGCCCGCGAATCAGTCAGCAAAAAAAAATAAATTAAAAGACTTGATAATAAAAATATCCCCATAGTCGAAATTATGTGATAAAAATTCATAATGAGATACTTAAACACAGTCATAGAAGCAGCTCTTTGGCTGGTTACTGTACACTTGAAATGGAAATGTATTGAGAGTACATTGAAGACTACTTTAAATGTGTCTTTACAACACATGAAATACTTCATGCGGGATTGTGCAAACTCACTTGAAAGGATTTTAAACATTGAACAAAGTTATTGTAATAACTTGTTTGATATTTTCTTTAATAGTTTGATCTTTGATAGAGTAGTGTGGGTTTCTTAACCCTAAATTAAAAGGATTTAAGTTGTAGTAACAGAAATGTGCTTAAATATATTTTTACATTTATATAACTATGTACAATATTTTTACACTTGAATAAACAATAATCAAATGCAGAGACAGTTATTTACCAATATGTTAGGAGTAGTTACATTTACAACCGGCCCTTTGAGGGAGACCGTGATGCTGATGTGGCCCAGAGTGAAAATGAGTTTGAGACTGCAAATTATCATAACTTTGAATTGAACTTGAATTGAACTGAACACATTTGGGCTCACAAGCAACAGTTATATAACGTGTTATGTAACACACATTCTGGTTCATAAACAATTCTCAGGAGGTGATTAGGAGGGCGCCAGACAAACTGTAATAAATCTCTCCTATTCGTACCAAATTGCCAAAAGGTTGACTTGACCAGAACATCGACATGAGAACATGCCCTAATTAAGAGACCAGATGTGCCTTGTTTTTCGATTCAACGGACTGGTTTGATTGGTGGAACGTAGCTTAAGGGGCGTGAATTTTGACTATAAAAGTGATCTGTGAAAAGTACTACATGGGAGTCGTTTCGATATACTGAACTTGTTGATGTTGACTTGATCTTATTAAAACACTTCCCGCTGGTTGCAACTCCAGTTAGTCGTCTCTTCTCGTCATTTTGCCACAACAAGACCCCTGCGTTAACGCAAAAAAAAATAAAAATACCGCGAAAACCGCCAGCATCTTACAAAATACCGTGATATGCATTTTTGGTCATACCGCCCAGCCCTACGTACAAGTACAAAAATGACTTCAAAGTAATGAAATATACAATCCATTAGTAAAATACTGAGGCTTTCATAGCTGCAGAATAACTGCTCACGACAGGTCTGGACCAGTTGTGCATTGATGATTGTTGCAAGTTCTTCTAAATCACACGTACAGGCCACTTAAAGAATCAGTTGGTACGAATTCACGCTGGTTCTTGATGAGGCCCAATGTCATGTATGGTGACATTTTTGTTCCTTTGTAGATTGTGATTGTTTGAGTGCGAGACAGAGGAACAGACGCAAGCAAACAGAAGATAACTAATCTAGATCCACCTGCAGCTGTCAACAGCTCAAGCAACCATTGTTGATTTATTATCTCTGTTTTCCGCCATATTATATTTTTATTTCTGTCACGAATTCCACTTCATCTTAGATTGTTTTCATCCTGCCTGCCTGTTGTTTCAGGTCCTGCCATTCACACCCTATCATCACTCATTCCCCTAACCTGGTCTTCCACGCCCATCTCACCTGCAGCCCATTCCCTCATTAGTCTCACTATTTAGGTCCCCTCACTTGCACTTGATCCCTGCTAGATTGTCTTGTGTGTTACTGCCAAGCTCTCCTGCGTTATCCTCATTCCAATATCTCATCTGCCCGTTTTCGACCTTGGATTCTCTGCCTGCCCCTTTTCGGATTAGTTTGCCTGTGTGACTGATCTCCAGGTTTTGACCCTGCTCATTGATAATCAGCTAATTCATATCAAATGTGAACTACCTCTGCAATTGATTGGCTGTGTGTGTGTGCACTCTCAATTGTTACTTTGTTGGGCCCTTCGACAGGGAGCACACCAACCACATGGGGCCCATCGTCCAAGTGGGGCCCAAGGAGGAATGCACAGAGTGATTGTAGCTTGGAATTATTGCTGGGAAATGAAAGAAAATTCCATCAATTAGTCAGAAGAGATGAAAGTCTAATCAGAGCCAATTTAAGTCTTCCAGTCAGCGCAGCGTCAAGTCTTCCAGTCGGACCCAATCTCCAGTCGGTCCAGAAGCTTTACAAGTCATGACTCTACTCAAAAAATGTACTCCGCAGAGCTGATGCAGATCAAATAGCACAGACAAACAAGTAGGCGAGTGTTCCAACTTCCCTTGAAAAAGAGGCAACTGTCTGTCGATTCAGTTATGAAGGAGGGTGGTAGAAGAAACATCAATGCTTGTATTGTTGTAAAGTAGTTCAGAAAATGTCAAGACATTTGTCACGTAAACACAATGACAAGGTTGATGTTGCAAAAGCATGCAAAAGGAAAAAAGTTTTCCAAAGAACTCAAAAGAAAGGCGACTGCAATTAGACTACATCCAAAATCAGGGGAACTTTCAGCATAACACTGAAGTTTTGGAGAGATAGAAAGTCAAACTCATGCAAGCAGCCAAAGAAAGACTGGAGAAGAATATATGCATTGTTTGTACTGCTATGGATTGTACACAAGAGACATTTTCAGCTCTGCAAATTGAAGCCTCAGGGTGAGACATCTAAACCAGGTAAAACAAGAATCCAAGCATTGTGTGCCTTTGCTGAACCTGCTCCAAATGGATTTAGCGATGTCTACTGGAAGTCCTTCAATGATATTGTAACCAGAATAATAATTTAACCTGGATCGTAAATTATATTTTGGAACTATGTTACTGTCACCTTAAGTGAGGTTGACAGGCGCTCACATAGCAGTTTTTTCCTCTGTACACAGAAAAGTGCTAGGAGAGTCAATCGTATCCTTAGACGATCTTTGTGACTTCAGGCACAGATCGATAGAAGTGATAATCCGTCTCTTAAGAGGATTTTTGTTTTTTCCGTCATCTGTGTTTGAGTATGGTAGGAGTTGTGAGGAGAAAAAAAAGATTAGTTAGATTCTGATCGAATAAAATTAACTTTATATTGAATGTGGAACGACGAGTCATTGATGAGCTGCAGTTTCGCCTAGAGATTCTTAGAATTTTGAACATTTGATATCCTGGCTGGTTTTTTGTATATCTCCTTCATTGGAACCAGAGGTGTCGTCCATCCACCGTCCTGCCTGGCACCACTCACCCCTTCTCCATTCAGCTTACCGTCTACCTTCACCTGAGAGGAATCTCAATCGGACATCACATTTCACTTGGAGTCCATTTCGCTGGACATTGTGCACAGGGGGGCGGTAGGACATTTGAGATTAAACTCTTTTATAATTTTTTCAATTTAATTTATTCTTGAGATCGCAGAGGTGTTTTTGATTTTCATGACATGCTTGGACACTTTTTGATGTTTGGAAATGTGAAATTGTTGTAGAATGGATCATTATATTGTGTTCTAATTAAACCTGTTGGTTGCGTAATTCGGGGTGGATATTTCTTGTCTGTGCAGCAGTCAGACGAGTGACCTATTAACCAATCTCCTCATCAAACCTAGATTTGATAATTCCCCTATTTTCTGTTATTCTGCACCGTCTCTAAAGCGACAGCTGCAGGGGGGTTACAATATGAATCATAAGATTGCACTTGCTGTGAAGCAAGACCTCTGCATTCTTGAATATGGATACAGACTGTTTAAGAAAAATTAGAAGGTAATCGGCCAACACATTCGACAGAAGCTGAGAGAGCTTGGTAGACTTGTACCGACAGCAAAACAAGTTACACATGTGAACACTATCAAAGAACTCATAAAACCAGAAATGTATGGTCATGTTCTCACTCCTGCAAGATGCCTAGCTGGAGTCAGTGATGAAACTGGCAAATATCAATGTCCATCTCTCGCTCGCGAAGTTGGACACAGCTTGCATTCTTTAGCCACGTTTATTAAGTCTGAAGGATTGAAGATAAGATAAAGAAGCAGCCCAAGATGCTAAGGAATTTGCACAGCTATACCAACAAAGTTGGAGATTTGACATAGCAAGCCAAGCTTACTCAACTTGACCAAGCCAAGTGGAATTCTCCTCAACTCTTACTATTCACGGAGGATGTCCAAAATCTTCATTTGTCTGAGAAAGACAGGAAAGACCTTGCTAAAGTTACCCTGGCACAAGTTATTCTCTTGAGTCGCCAGAGAGGTATCAAGAATGCCCTTATCTTCATACCTATCAAGAGACAAATCAGAAACTTATGAAGATGTTAACTTGGCCCTTACGCCAATGGAGCAGAAACTTTGCAACCATTTTGTCTGGATAACTATAGTAGGAAAGTTCCTGTTCTCCTCACCCCACTCATGAGGGAATGGCTAGACATTCTGATTGAGAAGCGAGAACAATGTGGGGTGCTGAATGAAAATAGATTCTTCTTTGCCTTGCCACATTCCATCAGGGGTTCCGACTGCATCAGGCAGTTTGTTCACGACTGTGATGTAAAAAATCCCAAAGTGCTAACTAACCTCGACCAAACTCAGGAAGCACATTGCTACCCTCTCAACTTTTCTCAATCTCAAGACTACAGAACTTGACCAGTTGGCAGATTTCCTTGGGCATAACATTAATGTCCACAGGAAGCACTACCGCCTTCCATAGGGCACCCTACAGCTAGCCAAAGTGAGCAAAGTGCTTCTGGCAATAGGGACGACTTGGAGAATTCAAAGGGAAGAGTCTGGATGAAATTCACATTGATGTAAACGGTATTAAGTTCAATTATATTATATTTTTTACATTTGGTATGAATATATTTGTTTGATATGCATAATAAGTAGCTAGTTCAGGATTTTTTTGTTGCTACTATTACAAGTGTTGTATTCATTTGTCGTAATTTCTATTTGACCATCTTAAATGTATCCACAGACTCGAGACGGTGGCTTTGCATCTAAAACGAGTATGATAAATGGGAGGTGAGAAGGGCTACAAATAGTAGCCTTTCCAAAATGAAAGGAAAAAGTTAAATAAATTGTAGACAATGTTAAAATAATCAGGCATATTTATTTACAATATGGGCTACCCACTAACTTAAGCTCAGAAGTGTAAGGAGTGGGGGAGGGGTGTTGATGCTGTTCTTCACAGGTTCACATCAGACCTTCTCCGATGTGTGACGACCCTCCTCCCATCATACACTAGGTGCCGGGGTTGTGTCTAATCTGTTACAGGTGCTGAGTGGAGGATCGTCAGCAGGATGAGTCTCACCTGTGCCGGGGTGGCTCATCCTTAAATACCCTTTCCAGTTGGCAGGCGGGGGCGCTGGAAGGAAGACCTTTGTTGATGGGCTCACCTCAGTTGTTACTGTTTGTGGCGAGACAAATAAACCCCTACTTTTGGCCGCCAGCTCTTTGTCTCCCTATTTTGTTCCAGTCTCTGAGTCGGGCTCCGACAGATGTCTCATCATTATGGAGTACAGCTGAACTATTATAGCAAGGTGTATGATGTAATTGAATTGTTTTATTTGGAGATTGTAATGCATTTTACCAATTTATTTTTTAAACAAACCACACACACACACACACACACACACACACACACTCAAAGAATAGTACTATATATAAATAGTGTGTTGTACTGTCCACGTGATTTTGATTTCCCAAAGGACTGCATTTTTAAGCCCTTGCACAGTCATCCATTAATTTGTCACTTAGCCCTCACATTATGGTGATTGAACTTTATCAGTGCTCATTACTTAGGATGTTTGCGATTTGCACTGGTATTGGCCCACCTATAATTTTCACTTTAGTGAATCAGTTTGTTCTGATATTGGGGTGCATGTTTTAGTTTTATTAAGTGAACTTTCATGGTATGACCATTACAATTATCTAATGCTAGTGCTACATTTTAACAATTTCTATCTCCTGCAGGTAATTGCAGACAAAAAGCAAGGTAATACATGGCAATAATTATTTTTCTAACTTTTGGCTTTCATATCTGATTAACTGTCTTGGAATAGTGCTATAGTCCCAAAATTAGTTCGAGGAGGATATGCTCCTGAGTTGTCCTTAAGCTGTGGTATAACATAAAGACACAGTTTGACACAATATTGCTGTTGATGAAAATAACCTCAGTCATTTTTGTATTCCATATCTAGTGCACTGGGACACAGACATCAAATAAATGTTACTGTCCTATAAATTCTCTGTAGGCTGCATGTCTTGGGAGGTGGCACAAACAGACTGAACCGTATCTGTTGGCAGCATGTACTGCTGAGATTATATTCCATATTTTGAGATTACTCAACTCCATACTGATCAAGGTGGTGAAAATATCAAATTTAATTCTCTTAAAATAGTTGTACTATCATTTGACTGAATTTGGTGTATCAGGTGGTCATTGGTCATCAATGTTGTGTATTCACTAGCAATGTCAATGATTGCAGTTTCCATTGTGTGGCGAAACAGAAAACCACCTAGATAAATGCCATATGGAAAAGGTAAGGATTCTGTAGCTTGAGTATTGTGGTTTAAACATTAATTAGTTAAAGCCTTTAATCAATGTTTAAATGTTTTACATTGAAAGCTGGGATAAAAGTTCTTGTTTTTGCAGAGAAGCCAAGCACTTTAAAAAGAAAAGCAGACACAGATGACTCTACAAAGAACTTTGACTCAAACCCTGACCATTGTGCCTGTCCGCATTGCCCAGCTATACTCTGTACACCAAAAAAGACGGCATGTCATAGAGGCACATAATCTTGAAACTACACCAATATGTAGCGAAATAAAAAATGGAATATATGTCACTCCAAAATATCACCACAGTCCGGTTTTTCCCATTCATGTCATCAAATCAACATATCCACCTAAACTTGACTGAGGTAGAGAAGTACCGCACATTCATGCAGATCGCTTGGTCGTCAGGAAATCCTGTAAAGGAATGCGATCATCTTGAAAGAACGAAGACGGCCAAACCATATGCTTATGCTGCGGTCACACCGGTCGCGGTTTTTTTTTGACGCGCGTCGAGATTACATACAAAGTCTATGCACAGACGCGATGAGACTGGCGCGCCGCGATTTTGCGGCGCGTTGGAAGAGTTATAGCAGTGCGGTGGACGCCGCAAAATCGCCAACGCACGAGCTGAAATTTTTCAACTTCTGCGACATAATCGCGTGACGCTGTGGCGCGATAGCCTATCAGCGTTGAGTTGCTGCCCCCGTCATCAGTGCCGTAGCTCCGGCCGGTGCTGAATCGCAAACAACAATGGAGGACAAATAAATCCTGTAGCCGTCTGTGTAAACAGCGACCGGCGGCTTGCTAGACACAGTGAATACAGCTCTATACAATCCACGGAGCTCCTCTGAACAATATTATGAACCAGACATGACGGCGTTTAGTTTCCCGGGATATCTGTGACTTCCACAACACGTAGAAATATAGGTTATTCTTTCCATGGTTAATGGCGGACAGTTGAACGGATCCAGGTCTATAAACCACGCCCCCTCTCCGGCGCTACGAGATTTTGCGGCATTTGGTCTGAACACGACCGGCGGCGCGTTGGACGTGATTTTGCAGTGCGTCAAAAAATCAACGCGACCGGTGTGAACGCAGCATAAGCCAGCAGTCCTCACATCTACGTCACTGCAGGACATGGTTAGCAAAGGGTTGATGTCGTCCGAGTGGGGTGACAAATGTGAAAAGCTGAACATTGCTGCCAACAACAATGGAGTGGACAGTGTTTTTCCTGGGGTTTTTTTGGATATGAGGGATACTGTCAACGGTGGTACTTCTTTTCAGTATTCACAAATGAAATGGACAACTGGTGTCACTTTGGGAGGATGAGAGTGACATTTGATTCAGTGGGTGGACAGTGGAACTGTCAGTGTCGGGGAACTAGAAGATCGCACCGTTGCATCCATCGTATGATGGGAATGTGGTGGATTTTCCAGCAGTCCCCAGGCACCCTAGCATCCTCTGATATCCAAGTTGAGGACATTGATGACTTGGAAACCCATATGGTTGAAACCACTGTAACAGATTGTCTCATGTTTGTCGTTAGGCTCTAGGTAGCCCTCAAACTCTTTTGCAGACAAGCCAGCAGTGATAGGTGAGAGAACATTCACTGGCACCAGGGCCTCGCTCAGAGGGGGAATGGTCATAGCTCCAGCCAGGGACTACCTCTCAACAGGGGCACTGTAGCGTCTCATAACTGCAGCACACCCCGTCCCCAGTCCAGCAGTGCATGGTTCTTGGCTAGGAAGTCCAGACCCAGTAAGACAGTTTGAGTGGACTCTCGCAGGACATGAAATGTGTGTTGCAAACACGTGGGGCCCAACTGGAAAGTTGCCACAATAGTGCCCAAAGTATCCAACATTTGTCCATTAACTGCACGCGAGTCGATAGTTCTTTTTCAGTGGTCGGTTTCGCAGGGCAGGGACTGACTTACACGAAAGTCGGCACTAATCAATGACAGTCGCTCCCGAGTCAACTAATATGGACACTTCAGTGCCTTCAACTACCCCTCTAACGTAGACGGTAGGGTGGTCCACACTGTCCATCTCAGCAATATTCTCAGATATCGGCGGCTGTAAGGAGCCCTCAAGTGGTGTAGCTGGTGTCAGGGCCTCGACAACAGCTACTGACAGTTTCCCTGACGATCCTGTTGCTGTGGCAGGAATTGCACGCCGCGCCTCCTTGGCTCCTCCTCCTGCCGGGTCCGCCACCCAGGACTGGGGCTCCTGCCTCCAGGCCGCCTGGGAGGGGGCGACACCCCTCCATCCTGAAGTGGGGGCTTCTCAGCCTCCCTGGAGGGGGGAGCAGTGTGTGCTAGGACGGTTGGACACTGGCCTTGGAGGGGGTGGGGCAGAGCCTGACCCTGTACGGTCCCGCGGGGGTCATCATCGCACCTCCAAGAATATATTCTGTTTTCACTGTGTGTGTATATATATATATATATATATATATATATATATATATATATATATATATATATAGATAGATAGATAGATAGATAGATAGATAGATAGATAGATAGATAGATAGATAGATAGATAGATAGATAGATAGATAGATAGATAGACAGACACACACACTGTAATATATTCTGTTTTCACCCGGGATATTAATCAGTGTGTGAATTAGCCGTTATAGTTGTTCTGAATCATACGGTGTCATGTTTCGTTGTTCACCTTGCTATTTAGGGTGCCATTTAGAGTTTGGTTTACTCCTGTTAGCTATGGTCATTTGTTGTTTTCCCTCGTTGATTTGAGATTTGTGTAATTTTATGTGTTTGCTGGTCACGAAACGGGGACGTGTCTAATTGACGGGGGGGGGACGTATGTAACAGACTCATGTTTGTCGTTCTGGTGTTGACGATGATATGTCCCTTGAGGGTTGCCGTAGCGAAGGCGCAACCGCCTCTGGCCAAAGGAGAAAACAATAATAAAGAGTAGCCGTGGGCTGATACAAGATGTCTGGTCTCCCGACTCCAGTTATTACTGAATGATAAGTGCCCTTATACACAAACCCAAGATGCTCAGTTACACCACTATCACGCGTGAGCCACACAACCTGAACGCACAAAACATGCGTTTAATGACGAGTACCTGGCAACCAAAAGCTTATCCCATACCTGCAAGACTTACCGGTGAAGCTGAGGACTCAGGAGGAACAGCCACCCCAATGTTTCATCCCCTCTGAAAACACCTGCCCTACTGTCCAGAGCCTCAATAACAGCTATGACAATAAAGAACTGAAGGTTGTGTGTGTATACATTAGGGCTGGGCAAGTTAACGCATTATCGTGTTAACGCTATAATTAATCAACGCCGACAATTATTTTACCGCGCATTAATGCAGTTTTTATTATTCAGTGGACATTTTTAAACACGAGAACCGGGCAGCGAGTGGTGAACTGTTTGTGTGGCGTCTCTTCCTGTTTCCTTCACCTACATTCCCCTGGGTCCTCCATGTACAGCTTCTTATCACCCTCTATGTACCACATATTATGGTAATCAGCATTGCATATGTGTCTGACCAAAAAAGCTAAAGAAATGATTCTTTAAATTATTTTTTTCGTGTTTTTGTTTGGAATATGTATAATAAGCATATCATTTAGTTATCATTGAGAGTCAAATAGACCATAAAGCAGGGTTTTCTTTAGGGCGGGATAACTGTGAATGACAGGTCGGTGACACTACCAGAGCCGTATACGGCATCACTACGTTACTCCTCCACATTCCAATTATGGTCACTACCGATCATCTGTTGCAAAAACTAAAGCTGGTGACTGACGTAATCCAAAATGGCGACACCCAAATTGCCGAATTCAAGGCTTCATAACAGCAGTCCACAATCCATTGGGTGACGATGAATTGTCATGATGACTACGTCCCCTTCTTATACAAGTCTATGGCAGGGGTCGGCAACCTTTACTATCCAAAGAGCCATTTTGTCCTATTTTCCACCAAATAAAATTTGTCTGGAGCCGCAAAAGCTATTTGATATCACAGCTTATAAAGTGTTAGTTAAAGTATATATACAAAAACTATAGTTTGTTGCATTTATGAAAATATAGAAGAATAAAGACAATTCTTCACATTTCACTGCAATTTTACCTGTTATAACAATATCAAACTCCTTTGAAGAGCTCAGTTTGCTGCAGCAGTTGAGGAATCGCTCTTTTTCGCTCATCTCCAGCGTGACACTTTTCAGCACATGCTGTGTGCTTGTTCTGGAAGCATACAGGTAAGCCAGCATCGTTGGCAGTGAAAGCTAATTAATACGTCCACGCAGAGTCAAACTATTTTTTTGGATTTATCAATTGATAGTTTACCGAGGGCCTGAAAATCATGATTTCACGTTCATGGGGGAAAAGCGCTTGACAGAGGTAGAGGATTTGACTGCCTGTGGGAATAATTAAACATGCAAGATTCTGTTCATTCTTGCTTATAAATTATATTCTCTCTGAACACTTCTCTTTTTGGAGAACGTCATGAGAGATATCTTTAATCAGCGCAATTTCCCTGCTCTTCTTTCCATTTCCTCATCTTAGCCCCGTGTGGTGTGTGTAAACCTCGCTCGAGTCAGGAAACTTGTCACCTGATGTGATTTACAATGCATTGGTCGGTTGTTTTCTGTACCGCCGAACAAGTGCCGTAACGGCTGAATAAGAGGCGCCGGTTAAAGTATAAACTCAGTGCCTAATATGTATAATTCCGAATTATCAAATCGGATTTAGGTCCTGGCACCGGATCCGGTCCGCCAGTTGGGGACCCCTGATGTAGACTCAGGGAGCCACAACAGAGGGACTCGTGAGCCCCAGGTTGCCGACTCCTGGTCTATGGTAATAACAAAGTATCTGTGCTATTTTCTGTGTTAATAAATTCTCTTATATTGTTATAGGGTAGACAAAAAAAAATTATATTTTAATACACTTATTTTTGGATAACAGTGTGATGGAGCAAGGCATCTCCAAAAAACACTATTGTGAGCCCAGGGAGTCTGCCACAAGCAGTTGAGAGGAAAAGCAGGCCCTATATGCCAGCAGTGTGGGAAATCCCCATCTTCTTTTGCCCCCCCCCCCCCCGATACTGCAGGGATGGCTCAGCTGAAATTGAATGTGCCAGTGGCTCCATCTGCTGGTCATAGGCCGTCTTTCCTTGCAGCTCTCGAGCCACCTCTGCAGACAATCAAAACAGCTCCCGACCTCTCCTGCATGTGCGCCAATCTCTGTGTCCATGTGGTCCTTCCTGACCTGCAAGTACATCCAAGATAGATGTGCGACCAGAGAAAGAGACCCAGATCCGGCCTGAAGTCAGGGCTCCGGGAGAAGAGCTTTGCCTTGCTGTTCTGCCGGTGCCAACTTGAAGCAAACACCACCCAGGCCGTATTTCTGGTCCCACTGGAGGGAAGGGAGGCACAGGAGAACCAGGATTGAGCAGGGTAAGGCAAGGCAAGTTTATTTGTATAGCACATTTCAACAACAAGGTAATTCAAAGTGCTTCACATAAAACCATTAAAAGCATCAAAATAAGACAAAAGAAAAGGAGATTTAAAAACAATTAAGAACATTCATTCATTTTGAACCATTAAAAATCGATGTCTCCCAGAGATCATCTATGCTGCACTCAAACCTCTACACTGCCAATTCTGTCAACCCACACACAAACCACCTATGGATCTTTGTTTTCTAGTGTGTGCCTGGCACGAGCTTGGTCCCGAAGGAAATACCGTTATAATTGTGCAGTCTCCACTTGTACTCCTTTCACATCAGCGTATTTAAAAACAATTAAGAACATTCATTAAAACATTAAAAAACAGTGTAAGAAATAAAATGCAGTAGTAAAATGCAGGAAATTGATTAATATATTAATTGAGTGTGGTTCAATTAAAGGCAGCAGCAAACAGAAAAGACTGTCAGACAGACTAAAACTACAAAATCCTTCAACTTTGACAAACTATTGATGTAGGGATATTTGGTTACTGTTAATTTAATTATTATTTAGGGTTCCAATTGATAGTGTTACGTCCCCTTTTTTATTCTCGGTGAAAAGTTGAGACGACAACACGTCAACCAAAGAATGTGAACGAGTCAAGAGTAGAAGTAACAATTTAACGGGATTTATTTTAAACAATATGGGAGAGGATGGACAAATGTGGTCGTGCCAAACAAATAGTAACCAGTGTGTACGAATGTAAAGTGTATCCCAACTCCACTACCGTCCTCAACCTCCCACCACAAAGCTTAACAATTTACTACCAACAGTGACGCAGCTGAAACAGGCAGAGAACAAAAACTAAGAAAGTGAACTCTTCGGGCTCCTTCCTTTTATTCCGGGCCCCACTCTGCTGATTGGCCAGCTGGAAGCCTGTGGAAACCAAGCAGCAGCATGACTGGCCTGCACAGGTGGAAACCAATTACCTTTTTGGCACCTGGAGAGAAAACAAGGGAGGGAGAGAGAAAGAAAAGCATAAGGGGAGACGGGCGCTTGTTAAACCATATTGACGGCCATCCCAAAGCTATTATTTCTGCTCTGAGGAGCGTGAAGCGAGGAGGGATCTCAGACGAGCCATGTGCGAGAATGCACGAGAGCAGTTTTGCAGGAAGTGTTTTAAGGTCCGACACGCCCCCTCTTTGTTCAAAAGTTATGTATTGGAGCAGCTGATCGGTCTGATCTGATTGTTCTAAATATCAACAAGTCTCTCCAGCTGTTAAAGCTGACTGATCCACCGTCATCAGAAACAAGCGTCTGGTTACGTTAACGCAACTGAGGAAAGGACGTCTCATTTCAAACATATTTCCTCGTTTCTTCTCTCCTCGCATGGTTTCCTTGCAAGGAAAAGACGCAAGTGAGGGAAACAGGGATGCAATTAAGAGTGTGCCCTAAAGACAGGCGCTTTGACCCAGTCTGACACGTGACAAATACATTACAGAGAAATACATTGAGTGATGCTGTGGGTATAAATACTGTTAACTTAGATGATGTTAGTTCATGAGCATAATGCATACAGGTTTTAATGTAGTAATAAGACAAGTTCATACTAGTATACATACTAAAGCAGAGGTCTTCAATAGGGGGTCCGCGAAATTTTTGGTTGATTAGACAATTAAAAAAAAGAAACCTTTTTTTTTTTTCTAAACATGAATCTGTCCATTATTTGAATAGTTCAGTATTGTATGCAACATAACAGGTATGTTTATGCATGGCAGTGGCACTAATAGGCCATCACTCATTTTTGTTTCCACATTTATGTTTAAAATGAAAACATCAATTTGTATAGCTTGTATGCATGATTATCATGCAATTTACAGACAATGTTGATATTGGCATTGGTATCAGCTGACACGGTATGTTTATTAATGGCAGTGGCACGGCCTCCCTACTCACTGTACCTTGCACAAGTTTAAAATAAAAACATGAATATATGAACCTGTGTATTATTTGAATAGTTTAGTATTGAATGCGCAATAAAGAGGTATACACGGTACTAGGCCCAGTTTAATATAAAACACAATTTTATACAATATATATAGTCGGGGGTCCCTGCTCCATCTCTCTATCAGTTTGAGGGTCCTTGGCCTGAAAAACGTTGAAGACCCCTGTACTAGAGCAATGTCAAATACTTACCTATTACCTGGTGTTTTCATGTAAATTAAGTTTGTCCATAACATAACTCTGACCCCTGTAAAGAAAGAGTTAATTGAGAGTGAAATTAATCAAGCACTTATCTTGGGTATCCCAGAGAGAAAACGTGAAAAGAGAATTCAGATACAGAAAGTAGTGTCTGTTTATGGCATTTGGTATGAGTTGTCAATGGCAGTGAAATGTTTGTTATTATGAGTAATATTTTGTTGTGGTATAAATGAATAAGGTAATAAGTAGAAAGAATACCAACCAGTAGAGTCGAAGGAAGCCGTCGATACGTGATGAGTGAATTCAAGTAAACACGGGACAGGGAGAGCTTCGGACTGAACCTGTATTTTCATATTTCAACAGAAATGAAATGTGTTGCACCAGAGTGAGCTTCGCATCATTCTTGTCCCTGTAACAGTAGCATTAACCAATACAATACAATACAATACAACCAACATCAATATATAGGGTTTGAAACATGGAACAGTGAATGTACACTTATGCCGTGTTCACACCAAACGCGGCGCGAATTCAACGTGCCGCGAATTCGCATCCAACGTGCCGCCGGTCGTGTTCACACCAAACGCGGCGCAATTTGCGCGAATCGCGCTGAAGAGGGAGCGGGGCTTATCGCCTGAAAGCCGTTCAACTGTCCGCCACGGAAAAAATAACCTATATTTCTGCTTAGTACGTGTTGTGGAAGTCACCGATATCCCGGGAAACTAAACGCCGTCATGTCTGGGTTCATAATATTGTTCAGAGGAGCTCCGTGGATTGTATCGAGCTGTATTCACTGTGTCTAGCAAGCCACAGGTCGCTGTTTACTACAGCTGTATGAACACAAAATAAACTGATTTGGCTGTGATTTAACGGCAATAAACCGACAAAAAGGGACTCCGAAATAACTACGTAATGATGCCGATTTGTAGGCTACTTGTCTTCTCAATGGAGCTCGGATGGATCGGTGCTAGGCTATGCTAACATTGTAGCAGCTCCACCAGCACTCAATAACGTCATGTAGACGTAAATACGGCAGCGTCTATTCATTGTTTGTACTATATGGTTTACACACACACATTTATACACATAGTTTGGTCCGGTCTCTATTGATATGAGGTATCTCAGAGCTCTGGGTGAACACAGACGGCTATAGTATTTATTTCCTGATTCAACAACGGCAGGAAGTCAGTGATGACAGGGGAAGCATCTCAACGCTGACAGGCCACAGCGTCACGCGAATATTTCACAGAAGTTGAAAAATTTCAACTCACATGTTGGATGCAAATTCGCGTCCAACGCGCCATCGCAAATTCGCGCCGCGCCAGTCTCATCGAGTCTGTGCATAGACTTTGTATGTAATCTACTCGCGCCACAAATTCGTGCCGCGTTTGGTGTGAACGCAGCATAGCGTCTACTTGTCTACTTGAAGCAACCATTTCTGTCCCTAACTTTGATTAGTACGCTTCACATGCTGCTCTCATGTCAAATCTCTCAAATCTAATCATGTCAGTTTGTTGAGGCTGAAAATCGTGTGCATGGGCGCACATGTGACTGTACTGTGTTAAAGATAGCCTTATTAATAGACGGTATAATGTACAAGACATCAGCCAATCCGCAAAAATATAGGAATGGTATGATTCTAAGGGAATGTTAACATTTGAATATCAATGTATTTATGGTAATGTAGCCATTCAGTCTTTTGGATATTAACTGCATATTCTAAATGAGTCGATCTTGGATGCAGTTCATGTACTTCCTTGTTCTACTGCACCACCGTGTCATGTCCAATCCACCATAAACTGACATTCCTCTCTTCTTGCTCCCTCTCTTTCTAGGCACTGAGGGTACTTACTTTCTCTTTTTTTCCACAGTACCACACTGCTATGACATCATAAGTGTGTGTGTGTGTGTTATGCTGCAATGGCGAGTTTACGTCACGAAAAATAGATTGTAACTATGTAACTAGAAAGGTGCACTCAGTATGGTGCAGATCTCTGCAACGTGTGTCTGCTACGCCCACTGCTGTAGTGTTTGATTGAATGAACACAACGAATAAGTCAGGAGTCAATCGATGGCAGTAAAAAAAACAGCAATAAAAGTTGTTTTGAGAATATGTGAGTCACTGCAATCACGAGAGGTCGTTGAGGATGCAGCCATAAATGACCACCCAAATTTCCCCACTGGGACTAGGATTATTTCTTATCTAAAAATATTTTGCCGTTTGGTGCAGCTGTATGCCAGATTTGCCGTGGACTGACACAGAGATGCACACACAAACACACACACTCTCCTGTATACAATACTATTATGTCGTCATATCATGTTCAGTATATTAATATCATTGCATTTGACAATATAGAAATAAACCCAGTGTGTTTTCCGCCTCTTCCTCCACGGTATAGTATTTGTTATTTTTATGTTTGTGTTGTGCAACCAAACGGTTTGTGTTGTGAAACACTAACTTCGCTAACTGACTTCTAATGGTTTGTGGCAGTCAGTTAGAAGACCTCATCTCTGCTAACAATACCACTGGTAGTTTCAGCTACAGGCCTGATAACAAGCCTGTTGGAGGTAGCACTAGCAAAGGAACCAAACAGTTACTTGTCCTACGAGTGTGGGGACTGTGACTAGGCTATTTAAAGATACAAACGTTTGTTACCTCCTGCAGCAGCTGACGTCTCAGTGGAAGGGCGGGAATCTAAGTGTTTCGAGTCGGCTTCTTCTCTGCAAGGATGGCCAGATCCATGTTCCCAGCCCACTCTAGCCTTTCTTCCACTACCACTTAAAAATATTTATAGGAGGAAGGGCTTACTCCTAATGAAGCCCACAATCAGCTCCTTGGTCTGCATTTCGTAAAGGAAACTTAAGAAGGCAAAATGTCAGAGGAGCAATAGAAAGCATCCTGAATGTAAACATTACAAACTGACATGGGATGTTCACAGCCCAGGACAGGAGGACTCTACAGCGGGGGATAAAAAACAGAACATCATTGGTACCATCTACTGAGCATCAGTGATATTGGTGAGAAGAGGAGCCTGAGAAGAGCTCAAAAGATATTAAAAAACAAAACCCACCCAGCTGCAACCTGTTCACCCTGCTACCGTCTGGAAAGAGATACAGAAGTATCAGCT
>CM051700.1:7310000-7577500 GCA_028022725.1 Lycodopsis pacificus
CCTTCTTTAGTTATGTATTAGTTGTAGCACATCGTTTTGGTTAGAACTGAACATTTGCTCAAATGTGTCCATGCATGTAGTAAAGACTGTGGTGGGAAGACCAGCAGTGTTGCTAGTTTATTCATCTATGCAGCACATCAGTCTGAAGGGAGATCTGGTGATGCCACACACACACACACACACACACACACACACACACACACACACACACACACACACACACACACACACACAGAAGAAGAATAGTGTAGAGAGGCACTATATGTACAAACCTTGCTGTGGTACTTAGCTATGTCGCAGCGATTGTGGATGTTTCTGTACGATTGCCCTTCAAACACTTTAATTTTAAACACAATTGCGGCTGCAATTCTTTGACACAAGAGGCAACTAACAACATAATGTTAAAACGTGTGACTGTGTTATATCTGTGAGTTTGTAATGACGAGGAAGTTGTAATTTCTGGAACCCGGTTACTGTTTTATTTGTGAGAATGATGTTGCTTGAAATACACTGAAAAAAATACAGAATAAATTCAAAAAGTACTGGTAAGGCAAGGCAAGGCAAGTTTATTTGTACAGCACATTTCAACAACAAGGTAATTCAAAGTGCTTCACATAAAACCATTAAAAGCATCAAAACATAAGGCAAAGGAGATTTAAAAACAATTAAGAACATTCATTAAAACATTAAAAAAACAGTGTAAGAAATAAAATGCAGTGGTGAAATGCAGAAATCCAAATTCAACGTCTTATTTCACTTTCTATTCTTTTTAACAGTCAAATGCCCAAATGTTCAGTTCACAGTGATAATACACAGGAAGGCACGTGAGTCACTGTGAACCGCAAATGGCCCATCACACTCTCTTTAAATCCACCACCAGCTATTCATTGTTTCAGCACTGGCGTGCTCGTGTCACCCACAGACCTGTCTGACTCTGCCCACAGCATCAGTCTCACAGAGTGATTTTCAGTGTTTTTTAAATGGTAGTGGTTATCTTTAGGTTATTTTCTTAAAAAGCTACTGTGTATGAGAGAATATCATAGATGTGAATTCATTGCCGCAGTTGCGTTTGGATGCTTTGCATTCACGGCCAGGTTAAAAAAATACATTCTGTCAAACCGGTTATGTATATGGCTCGAAGAAACTGTGTCCATATTCTGAACTAAACACAGCACCTTGTCTAGTAAACTGCACTATATTGTCTTGTTTTGTAAAAGTGCATCGTTGGCATTGCATAGTGAGACTTAAAACGCCTTATTTGGTCGACAGCAGCTGTACGGTATAACTCCGACTGCTCATTTGGCCCACTACTATCAAATTCAAAACTATAACCTGAATACTCTAATGTAATATAGTGTAATGTGCACATCTTGGTTTCCTGAACCCCCCCCCCACCCCCCCCCTCAGCTGTTCGGGAAGTCGAACTGAAAGTCGAACTGAAAACACCTGTGCAGGTCTGTGCAGCTTTTAAATGGAGCAAATGGAACAGATTGCAGAAATACCCTCTTTCTGTGGTTCTAAAGGGAGCTTAAATGCCATCGAGGTTATTTAAAGTCCTGGAAAAGTAAAATCTGAGATCTATTTCTATGTGTTAGAAAAGTATTGCTGAAATAGTGAAAAGAAAAGAAAAGGGCTGCAAAGTACTGAATTGTTGAGTTGGACCTTCAAACTGTTTTTCGCCATTTTTGTTTCTCCGATTTTTTTGGCTTCATGGCCTGATGATGCACTGGAGCTATACACTTGCATAAACCCTCCTCTGACACCATAGACAAGCTGAGCACATAGGAGATGACACTGTGTTCGTTTACATTGTAACTGCACATGTGTTATCAAACCTCGCCTGTGTTTGGGCATGGTTTCAGAGCACACATAGAGTATACTACTTTTTTGCATTTAAATGAAGCTGGGTGGTTAATAACACGTGTTCCGGTGTTGTGACAAACTCAGAACACTTGTTTTTGCTTTACGTGACTTTAAAGGTGTTTTAAAGTGGCTGACTATATCTATGGTGCTGCATTATGGAACATGCAGGATCCAGTGCTCTCTCAGCTGGACCAATGGGGACTAAAAGTCAGGATATCTTGACCTGAACCTCATTTTTAAATTTATTTTATTTTTAAGTCACCTAACTTTATGGAAGGTGCGACACTAAAGCATAAACACATATTAGTCCATAAAGTCATGTAATATTTCAGCTTCAACTTAACAAGTAAGATAATTTAAGCATTACAGGAAAACACTTGAGTGTGTTTCGTCATTTATTTTCTACATCTAGTGTCTAATAGTGAAGCTACTGAACCTACCACAGTGAATATAGTGTTGCTTCATTTGATTTGCTTTTTTTCCCTCAAGCTCTTATATTTATCGCAACAATTTCCATGAAAAAAATATAAATGCTTTCTCTATCACCCTCTTCCTTCACTTTCTGCGAAATCAGCTTACTACAACAACGCGACCACAGTGGCGGTGAAGACGCTGAAGCCGGGCACCATGACGGTCGAGGCCTTCATGGATGAAGCCAACGTCATGAAGACGCTGCAGCACGACCGGCTGGTGCGGCTCTACGCCGTCGTCACCAAGACACCCCCCATCTACATCATCACGGAATATATGGCAAATGGTGAATGAGCTTCATTTTTTATGACACGTAGCTTTTATCTGGAGCTTTATCAGAAAAAGCATTTTGTAATAAGATGTGCTACTGTCAGCAGCTTAGTATTGTGACATACAGTATTCATGTGACCACACATTAATCCTTGGACATGTTTCACAGAGGAGCATATGGAAGCCCTGAGAGGGAAGTGAGACAAATACATTTAAGTCTGATCAAAACTGTTTCTCTCTAATGTTTATGATATATGAACGGATGAAAAAAAGGATAGCCTTCATAAGTAGAAGATGAATATTTTATAACGAGTGAAAAACAAATGTTGTGGATGAAAATCTTAGCTAACATGGATACGCAAGTATATGTAGCCGTATGCAGTACATCACACGCATGGACAGACATGCAAGGCACTGACACTGTTTCTTGTTGTTCCTGGTCCTCAGGGAGCCTGCTGGACTTCTTAAAGAGCGATGCGGGATGCAGAGTCCAGCTCCCCAAGCTCATCGACTTCTCAGCGCAGGTGATTTGCACACTGACCACGACATGCTGCTCTTTCTCACGGCTCGCGCTCCGCCCTGGTTGTGAAACAGATGTAACGTCACTGTTTCCACTGCTGAACTGAAAGGAGGAACCGTAACCAAAAGCTAAAATATAACACTTCACTGATGAATAATGGACGAATATTTATATTTCACTGTTATTTTTCAGCAAATTATGTAATTTGTTGTAGGAAAAATACAAAAATTACAAAACACTTTACTTTAATTATTCTTCCTCTCTTTGCCCGTAAACTATGTACACTTGAAAAAGTAACTTAAGATTTAATGAGAAATAAATCAATATCGTAAAGCTAAGCTAAGAAGCGTGGATGGAGTGAGAATATGGGAGAAAAACATGTTTGTTTGTAGGAAGCTTTAGTAAAGCGGCAGGCATTGTGATTGTTTGGTGAGCTTTGGTTTGTACTTCATTCATCCAAATGTAATAAATATTCTTATTTAATGAGTCAGTTTTATTCAGTCAATAGGCAAGGCCAGTTTATTTGTACAGCACATTTCAGCAACAAGGCAATTCAATGTGCTTCACATAAAACCATTAAAAGCATCAAAACATAAGACAAAAGAAAAGGAGATTTAAAAACAAGTAAGAACATTCAGTGAAACATTAAAAAGCAGTGTAAGACATAAAATGCAGAAATCCAAATTCAACGTCTTATTTCACTTTCTATTCTTTTTAACAGTCAAACGCCCAAATGTTCAGTTCACAGTGATAATACACAGGAAGGCACGTGAGTCACTGTGAACCGCAAATGGCCCATCACACTCTCTTTAAATCCACCACCAGCTATTCATTGTTTCAGCACTGGCGTGCTCGTGTCACCCACAGACCTGTCTGACTCTGCCCACAGCATCAGTCTCACAGAGTGATTTTCAGTGTTTTTTTTTTCTTTGCCATCTTTGCTCGTCTGTCTGAATGTAAATTGGGGTAATGATCTTACCGTTCCGCTCTTGCACGCCGTATTTTCCTTTGTGCTGTTGCAGATAGCGGAGGGCATGGCGTACATCGAAAAGAAGAATTACATCCACCGAGACCTGAGAGCAGCGAATGTCCTGGTGTCAGAGAGTCTGCTCTGTAAAATAGCTGATTTTGGACTAGCAAGAATCATCGAGGACAATGAATACTCTGCCAGAGAGGGTAAACTGTGTGTGTGTGTGTGTGTGTGTGTGTGTGAGTGTGTGACAGATTCAGACACTGAGATCTTACAGTTGCTTTCTAGTGACATACACCCTGCCTCTCTCTGCTTTGAACTCAATAGAAATGTCCCATTGTTGTCTTGAGTCTTGAGATGTTTTTTTCCCCCATAACATATGAGCTGACTTCCTGATTGGACACCAAGGACATGTTCCAATAAAACTCCCCTTTAAGCACTAGAAGCAGAATCAACTAATTCGTGTGTAGTCCAGCGTGTTGTATGATAAGCCAGACGTTTGGTGTCATTTTACCGGTTGCTCCTCTTGTTCAAGCTCAAATCACGTGGACCCGTACTGTAATGACCAACATGGCCTCAAACCACACACTGGGTTATTTTCCTTCAACACTGAGACCAGTCTAGGTCACATGATAGTCGAGTATACGACACTGTGCCGAGAGATGAATCTGTGCATCTCGGTCATAAGAGGAAACCTCATTGATCACTGATCTGGAACCAAGAGACACTGAAACTACAGTGAAAGGAAAATTATAAATACATGCAAGTACATGACTAGAATCGGAACCTTCCGTTACATATTGCATCGACGGAATGTCTGACATGTTATTTACATACAGTGGAAGAATTCTAACTGTCATTTACAGACCTTATGAATGGCATATTACGTATCCTTGTATCATGTGTTACCGGTGACACAAAGCCTGTGTGTGCGTAACTGTGGACGTGCGTCCTCCCGCAGGAGCCAAATTCCCCATCAAATGGACCGCTCCAGAGGCCATCAACTACGGCTCCTTCACCATCAAGTCAGACATGTGGTCCTTTGGAGTTCTGCTCTACGAGATCATAACCTACGGGAAAATCCCATACCCAGGTGAACGTTAAGCGGACTATGTGTTACGTGTCGTGATTATTATTACCACCATGAGCTATTCTCTTAACGCATTCATCCGATTGTGTATGCTTTGATTTGTCACTGGAGTCATTTCAAGGGTTAAATACACTATTAGTGTTAAGATAAGATCAAATAATCCTTTATTAGTCCCACAGCGGGGACATTTGCATTAGCAGTAGTGATGGCAAGAATGTAAACATATTATCAGCTGCAACACTAAAAGTTTTAAGATGTAGAACTTTGATGCAGGGTCACTTTTCAATTCAGGAAGCTCCTGTTGGCTAATAAAACTCCAGAAGGCCCTTATGATGTCATGTGTGCTGGTGGAGTGGATATTGCTATTTTTCCGAAATAAAAGAAAAACAATTGATTACTTGTGGGCCCCTGGGGGTTTGGGGATCTGGTGGGGTTGTTGCTTGATAACTAAGCAATGGAAACCAAAATGACAAACTAACATTGTGCTCTTAGCGTTACGAAGCTCTCCTGCCCTCTACTGGTCCTCACTCTCTCTCATGTATCGGCTCCTATGTCTGCCTGCACCGTCCTCAGGTATGACCAAAGCAGAGGTGATCTCCTCGGTGCAGCGTGGCTACCGGATGCCTCAGCCCGACAGCTGTCCCGCCGAGCTCTACGAGATGGTGACGTCCTGCTGGAAGAACAAACCCGAGGACAGGCCCACCTTCGACTACATGCAGAGCGTCCTGGACGACTTCTACACGGCCACAGAGGGACAGTACCAGCAACAGCCATAGAGAGAAAGAGAGACATTCACTCCAGGTTATGTTTGGAGATACTTTAGATATGTTTTTGTGATATTTTGTGTATATATATGACACATTCTATACATTTATATACATTTCTTTCATATTTGCTGTTCAGAATATGCAGTTTGCAGAATGTGCTGCAGTATATTGAGCATTTTGGGGTAGGGGAGATGGATTTTGCACAAAATTGGTAAAAACTGAAAAAAACCGGTGTATGGACTACAGAGATAAGGAGTCTTAATCATGTTTTTGGAGTCTTGGGCCAAAGCATTTAAATATTCGGACCAAATACATTTCATTTGGTGTTTGTGTACAGAGGGACTGAAACAGCTGACATTGTACAAAGAGTTTGCAAAGGCAGGACACAATAAAAGAGGATTGGTTACTTGATTTCTGCACAAACTGAGCAAACATTTAGTGATCACATCTTTGACTTTAAATGACTGAATTGTTCTTTAATGTCCATCTCCTAGGCTGTCATTAATCCCATGATGACATTGATAGTTTGATAGTCAAAGAGGGTATTAGAATAAATCATGTCCATACTTATAAAATATATTATGTAAGGTTTAGTGCTGGGCAACGATTAAAATATTTAATCGCGATTAATCGCATGGATTTTTTGCGATTAATCTCGATTAATCGCATTGTTATGGCAAAGTTCAATAATGAATTATAAAGTAGTGTATTGCGCACTTTTATTTTAAAAGTACTGCTATATGAACAAAAGGTCAATAACATTTGGTTCACGAGATGCAGGTAGCATGTTTTATACTTAATGTGAATATAATTCATACTTTGTTGGCATCTTATTCTGAAAACCGGATGTTCGTCTGAAGAAACCGGATGTTGTCTCACGTTAATGTTTCCGCTAACTTTCAACGTCCTTCGTCCTCCTCGTTCCCGATCTGTGCCGTTTAAATGCGTTCACCGTGAATTTCAGCAGATAGGTGCACTAACATGTAAGTGTCTGCTGACTTTACCGCAGCGATGTCCAGTAGTCTCCAGGGAGAGCAGCGGAAGTCGCCTTTTCTCTACGGCAACCCTGAAGGGACATCATATCTCTAATACAAAACTATAAACATGAGACAGTCTGACTACAGGATGTTTGCTTTTATCCCACTGTTCTTGTCATCCTCTTGTTGTTATGTATATGTATTGTCTCTTGTCTTTCAATTAAAAAAAAAAAAAAAAGTTTTATTTTTTAATAAATGCGTTAACGCGCAATAAAATAATTGTCGGCGTTAATTAATGAATGCGTTAACGCGAAATTAACGCGTTAACTTGCCCAGCACTAGTAAGGTTATGACTATCCGTTTTACAATTCACGACATATGATTTCATAAACTGCTCTGACGACGGGAGCCCCAGTTGTTTGAGTTGTTTCTGTGTGTTTGCTGTTTCACTGTGAAAGGTTGATCGCCTCGCTTCATATTGAAGTACTGCAGTTCTTGCTTATTTGTTTCGTTTATTTCTTTGTTTCAGGGTGTGATCTGTTCTTTGAATCGTTTCAATGAAGGTATAAACAGGAGCGTAATCTGGATTTATAACTTGCACTTGGTTTGACATTGGATGGCTCTTGATAGTTAGACTGAACCTTAAATGTACAGAAGAAGGATACTCTACAGCCCCTGGATGGGCTGTTTTGGACATTGGATCCATGAGCTGTTTGTTTGCCACTTGATATTTTCAATGAGCATGTGTACATTTTGTATGGACTAAATGTGTAGGCAGTAAAGTATACTCTGTGTTGGATGTTTGTACATTTAGCTTGAAGAGACTTAGTTCTCACTCCTACTTCACAACTTATTCTGTTGATTTTATAAAGAAAAAACTGTTCATAAGCTTTTGAAGTCAATTTGTCACCTTATTGCATTCAAGTTCATCTCAGTGACCTGAGAGAACTACACAAATAGCTTCATGGCCTCGGTATCAAGAAGTACGCCCAAAAGAAAGGATCATTCGATTTACATTTTAGTAATTTAATATTTTTTAATTGTATTCAGAATGACATTTCTTGTATATCCATTGTACAACATTTAAACATGTATTATAAGCCAGTGATTCTCAAAATATGATCTGTTCAATGTTTTCAGATTCATTCATTTAAATTCGATTTTCATATTATTTTTTGGTTACACAAATAATAATAATACAATTTTTAAATTTATATTACTTCATAAATTACTTTCTAATCTTACACATTTCTGAGAATTTGCAAATATGTTTAATATGTGTGTAATTCATTTTTAATATATGTATCATATATCATGTGTAAAATTATTAAAATGTATAATTATGTATAATTATGAATGTTGATACAATGTTGGCAGCATTTGATACAGGTATTTTCATAAATCAAATTGTGTCATTTTATTAATATATTTTCAGGTATTTTTAGAGGTTATTCTATTTAATAAATCAGATTTGTAACAATATGATGTTGTAAAGAACAATACAACTGATTTTGTAAGCATTATTTTATCATTTTTTTTATATTTTACGAGTAACAAACAATGGAAAAACAAACACTTAAATACATTTCTTTCTTTTTTTAAAGATAAAGGGCAAAGTATTTTATTTTGAATCCGTGGCTCGTTTCCTGGTCTGGTCACGTGATCTTCCAAGATGGCCGCGCCCTGTAGCGAAGGGGTGTAGAGGCAGAAGGAGTTGTGCAAGCAGGTTTAAATGACAGTTGAGGAGACGCAGGTCGCAGCTGACATCTCCAGGGAGAGACAGAGGAGCGTGTGAGAAAGCCGTGCCCCTCCTCAGAGCCGCCGACATGAGCAAGGACGGTGTAATGCTGTGAGTACCTCTGTTGTTATCCTAAAACTAACAGTGTTACATTCGCGGTAACGCTAACGTGTTTGCATGCTAGCTGAGTGACGTTATGAAACGTGCCTGTGTCATTCTTATGAAAACATTTCTCCACACAACACGCAGCATCGTAGTCACCGTTTATAACCCCGCTCACTGATGCTGCCACACGTTAACCTTACGGAGAAAAGCAGCGCTTTAATATTCCCGCGCTCACATCTCCACATTCAATCCTTATGCTACATCAATTATTAACGTCAACCAATATTTGGATGTTCTGATGAATTCGGCATCTAGATAATCCATCAAAGAGTAGTTACATTAGTTATTAAAATATTAGTTTGAACTAGTTTAACTTCTATAGTGCCCTTCAGTGAGAACACGTAGTGTGGGAATAACCCTTATTTTTAACATCGTTAATTGATTGGTGCTGGATGAAAACAGAATGAATAGTGAATCACAACTTTTCCTGAGTTGTTCATTATTTCATTTGAAGAGTCTAGTAGCAGTTCTGCACGTGTTACAGTACAGTTAACATTATTTATTCTGGGGGCTTCAGTGGTCTGTGTTTTACGTCACTGGAGAAGCAGTTTTTTAAGTGATCCATATGACAGTTCCATATGACATATGTCAGGTTATGGAGCATCACTGACTACATCTAAAGCAGCCATTCATTCAACCGTTTCCCCACTGCTGGAAGATGATAAGAGCGCAGAGGAGTGTCGTCCCTCGTATCTCTGCCAGTGACCGCTTTGAAGCTGGAGGCCTGTATGAAGCCGTGGAGAGGGAGGGGTCTGCCTATGTGTTAGATAACACAAGCTATGGTGATTAGGACACTGGGGGCCACACCCCGTTCTCATGAAGGGCAATTACTGTTTTTCTAAACCAAATCTTTGATCATCAGATTTTGCATCAGTTTGTTCTCCAGTTAAGCTTTGTGAGCTTGGTGTGACTAGTGCAACGAACGGGAGTCAACAGGAGCAACGTGTTGATGTTGTTCTCTTCCACTGTGCTCCTCCTTATGGTTGCTGCAGCATTAAGCTCACAGAGAAGATCTGATGCTAATCCTAGTTTGTGTTTTCCCCAACCAGCCCCAAGGACTTCCCCCAGCTCCAGAACGACGCGTTCCTGCGAGCAGCCCGAGGAGAAGACACCGAGCACGTCCCTGTGTGGTGCATGAGGCAGGCTGGGAGATACCTACCAGGTACTGTGATCCGTGCGCCTCTCCTTTCTCTCCTTTACCAAAGGTCAAAGACTTCCTTTTGCATCTCCGTCGTTTTTTCCTTTCAACTTCAAATACCAGTACAACGGACATTAAGACGTTCGTCTTTCGTTGAATCTAATTTGCAGAGTTCCGTGAGTCCAGAGCTGGGAAGGACTTCTTTGAGACGTGTCGGTCTCCAGAGGCCTGCTGTGAGCTCACTCTGCAGGTCCTAACAATTTTCGTCACACTTTGTATCGACGTTCTTTTTTTGAATGATTTCACCTCCGAGACAGAAGTGCAAGAATAACGAGAGTTTAGTTTATCTCCTAGATGCAAATACACATTGAAACTAGAATTAGACTCATTTCAAATACTCAAAAAACATTTTGAACGACCAGAAGTACTCAAAATATATATATATATATATATATATATATATATATATATATATATATATATATATATATATATATATATATATATATATATATATATATATATATATATATATATATATATATATATATATATATATATATTAGAAAAAAAAAATAATCAGGACACCAGTGGAATAAAACCACAATATATCCTACTGTCTTCATACTTCATGCTCTATTTTTGTCTAAAAGATCACATTTTCATCCCAGTTAACTAATTCTGAAGCCATTTGCCACAATGTATCTGTACTACTTGATACCAGCTTAGAAGAAGACGCTGCAATGTGCAAACAAGCACTTATGATACTTAGTTTTAAACATTAAAATGTTTGATTCACATGTCGTGATAAAACTAATTGAAGGCCACCACTACAAGGCAATAAATGACTTATGTTATCCCATTTCTGTTTTTAATACGTCTTCCTCTTTTCAACTTTCCAGCCTCTGAGACGTTTCCCCTTCGATGCCGCCATCATCTTCTCTGACATCCTGGTGATCCCACAGGTAAACACGGGGATCAGCTTTTAGTTTTACGGCCCACGAAGTCCACCCCGGTGGCCGTGCTGTCATCATGCGGACAGAAAGTCGAGTGTAACGCTGTTCCACTTAAGTGTTTGCTGACATGTTCGCGATAGCTACTGTACCCGCCAGTGTCATGTGGTCTTAATGCATCTTATAAGTTCCACAGCCATATAAACAGCCTGTATGTCACTCAAAGTATTCGTAATATATGACAGGTTTTGTTAGTTCTTTCCATCTCCATCACATTGCAGCCATCTCTCAAAGACCTGCGTGTCTTTATTCGTTAATCCTCCCTCCCTCCCTCCCTCCAGGCCATGGGTATGGATGTCCAGATGGTGGCGGGTAAAGGCCCCACGTTCCCGGACCCCCTGAAGGAGCCGGAGGACCTGCAGCGCCTGCGGGCCAAAGTGGATGTGGAGAAAGAGCTGGGCTACGTCTTCAAAGCCATCACGCTGACCAGACACAAGATAGAGGGCAAAGTGCCGCTCATAGGCTTCACTGGAGCTCCGGTGAGAGACGACGCAGACGCGTTTTAAAGATGCAGAGAAGAAGCGATCATAGGTGTCATTTTATTATTGGAGGAGAAAATATGAATTGCCCTGTGATCTCCTACTCTCTCCTCTCTGCTGTGCCCCCCCCTCCACAGTGGACGCTGATGTCCTACATGATAGAAGGCGGAGGCTCCAGGACCTTCTCTAAAGCCAAGCGGTGGCTGTACAGGCACCCCGAGGCCAGCCACATGCTGCTGAGGATGCTGACGGACGTGATCGTGGAGTATCTGCTGGGACAGGTGGCTGCTGGAGCTCAGGTTACAACCCCCTGCCTTACCTCACCTTACCACACCTTACCACCTCATTTATACTGCCGGGACAACTTTAAGACGACATAAACTGCCTTTTAGTTTAAAGAAAGAGCCTGCAGGTGTGTTTCCTGCTCTGAGTTGAGCTGAGCATCCTCCTCTAGAGGTGTCCAGCCTCCACTCTGCTGGTGTGACCTCTGACCTTTCCGGCAGAGCAGTGTGAGAGAAGAGGGAATGCTATTTAGCGCTCTGTAGTGTTTCTGGGATTACTTGTAAGCCTGTGACGACCACACTGTGAATACAATAAGTGGTAATACTGATCTTTGAGTGTTATGAGCAGTGGCATAGGGAATGACAGTACTGTAGGTTTATCTTTGTTTTAGGTATTTTTGTTTTAAATGTTTCTACTCTCATAAAAAGAGATGCTGCAACAGGTATTTTGTGTGTGTGTGTGTGTGTGTGGGGTGTCCAGGCCCTGCAGGTGTTCGAGTCTCACGCCGGCATTCTGGGGCCTGTGGAGTTCAAAGAGTTCTCTCTGCCTTACCTTCGAGACATCGCTCACGGCGTCAAAGATAAACTGAAGGAGGCAGGAAAGGATGTTCCCATGGTGAGACACACAGAAGTGTGAATGTGCCCACACACACACACACACACACACACACACACACACACACACACACACACACACACACACACACACACACACACACACACACACACACACACACACACTCATTCATTCAGATTCCTGCAGCATGTTCTTCTTGACAATGTCGGTGGCTAATGATGCACATCATCTACACGAGTCAACTGTGACGACTCTGTTCATGCATTTATTTATTTATGAATGTATTTTTCTGCTTTGTTCTCTTGTTATCATCACTCTATATTAGTTTCAATGCTCTCTTCTATTCTTATCATCACTGTGTTGCTTCTCCACCACCGGTTCCCACGATGGATCATTAAGGATTCATCTGGTCCCTTTATAAATACACACTCATCTGCGTTATGACCAGCAGAGGGCAGCATTTCACCAGAAATGGTTCATGATGATTTCTGCTTTGAAAATCAACTTTTTTTTATTTTTTTTAATTTTTTGTTTACTTTTCCAGATTGTGTTTGCAAAGGATGCTCACTATGGTCTAGAGGATCTGTCTCAGTCTCATTATGAGGTGGTCGGGCTGGACTGGACCATTGACCCACGATCAGCACGGTAACATACGTCTATTTCCCTATAACTGTGCCCCATGCTGTTAGGACACAAAGAAACCACTAAATAACATCACCTAACAATCTAAATTCAGACTGCACCTTCTAACGACAGTGTTTGAATATTTGTTAAATATGCCACATCACCCATCAGCCCATCGGCTTTTAATTTGAAATCTGAATTTCACCCGGAGCCGGCTCCTCCGGTGGCAGTTTGTAAGATTTAAAGTGTTTGAAGGGACATCTCTGGAATGAGAGCAGGAACAGCAAAGGATCAATACTCTGACCTCCTCGGTCAAAGGCAGATCCAGCTACAGCCTCAGAACCCTCTGTCCCGGTCAGACTGCAGAAATACTGTCCTGTTCCCCGAGGAGCAAGTTAACCATCGGTGACCTCTCCCTCCTCCCCGGTTTGTCACTGTGTGACGGATTTAAGTCAACAGACGTCTGTGCTTCCTGCTCCGCAGATCAAATACTTAACCTGTTGGTTAAAGGATTACTGTGTGTGTGTGTGTGTGTGTGTGTGTGTGTGTGTGTGTGTGTGTGTGTGTGTGTGTGTGTGTGTGTGTGTGTGTGTGTTCAGGGAACTCACGGGAGGGAAGGTCAGCCTGCAGGGAAACATGGACCCTTGTGCTCTCTACGCTCCAAAGGTAAACTCCACTCCCACTCTGCTTTATTCTCCCACATGGACGGAATGTTTTTTCCCATGTTTGTTCTTCTTTACTTTTTTTTTTTAAAACCTTCTCGATGGACTTAACTTTGAAAAAGACAAAACCTCTCCAGATGCCCTCTCACCCATCCCCCAGTAACACAACACTCTCTGTGAAGGAGGAGAAACTGAACAAGCAGAACATTAAATATCATTTTAATAATTTGTTACAGAGTTAAAGAAATACATTAGATCTAATGTATTTCATTCTAAAATGTACTTATTCTAAATTGTTCGGACTTGTTTTCTGTGAGTACTGAAGTGTGATTCACTGAACTCTTAATTGGATGAACTTGTGGTGAACTGCTGCTTTAAGCCTGTTGAATGTCAGCCGTTCATCGCCCCTAATATTGCAATACACAGCTGCCTGTTCCGCTCCGTTGTATTAACGTCACACTGGTTTGTTTCCCTGCACTTTCTGGATATCCCCCCTCGGTGTGTACCGTGTGTCTTAAACATACAGTTGAGCTTCAGCAGGAACAACGCATTCTGTTCCTTTGGAAATCACAATTCCTTCATTTCATTCTCAGGAATATTGGGATTAAAATGGGTTAGTTTAAGAGGCGTAATGTTAGATCTCCTCTGGCCCAGTTTGAGCGACTCAGACTTATGGTGAATATTCTGAAGCCGTAGCTGAGCCCCGACCTATGTGACGGGTCTGCCTCTTCCTCTTCCTCAGGAGCGCATTTCAGACATCGTGAAGAAGATGCTGGAGGGTTTCGGCACGAGGGGCTACATCGCCAACCTGGGCCACGGCCTCTACCCGGACATGGACCCGGAGAACGTGGGCGCCTTCGTGGAAGCCGTGCACCAGCACTCTAAACAGATGAACAAGCAAATGTAACGCTGCTGCTGTGTGAGCGAGCGGGCGAGACGAGCAATGATGATGATGATGATGATCGGGGAAAATATACATACATTATTTTATTAAAAACGTTTAGAAGTTGAATAATTCATTCCCAGAGACTTTTTTTAGGAAGAGAACTAAACAACACTGTTACTAATGTTTGACACACACATTCCTCAGTGGAGAACTGTTCATCATATAATAAATACTTTGATCTGGCCAGGATTGGATTGTGTTTCTATTGTTCAGTTTTACATCACAAGCACATTTCATTTGTAGGGATTTGTTTTATTATTGGATCTATTCAAAATGTTCAAAAACAGCTTTGACTTTTAGATGAAAGCTATTTATTACATTTTATTTTTTAGCTGTTTGTTGTCATCCAATCAAACTCCCCGTTCTGTCTCTCCAGCACGTACTCATCCAAATGGAGAACCTTTACAAGCTCTTAATGGCCGTGAACAGCTTCAGTCACAGCGGAGCTCTTCATTAGCACGAGTAGCGTCTCTGTGAGAACCGAAGGCTGTGATTTGGAAAAACAGATTTCAGCGAGAGAGTAGTCGCTGCAGTTATGAAATAATTGTTGAAGGGAAAATGTCAGCGCGCAGCAGTTGATCATTCCGCCATCGAACATCTTAACGGTGAACACAATCAGCAACTGGAACTCAGCAAGAAGGTTTCAGTTTTCACCTCCGCAGAATGACAATCTCTTTAGAAATGCACATTGTACAGTAAGATGCTGTTCTTTCTTTGTCTGTTTTCATCTTTGGCTTCACCTTCATCAACCCGGACGAGGAAGATGGGCTCATGCAGTGAATCACATCCTGAGCATTCTGTTGCAGTTTTGGAGAATATTAAAACATATTTGTTTATCTGGCTGTTTTCATTGTCCAGTTAACTCAAGATCAAAGTTGTTAGTAAAATGTATGTTTTGTATTTTATATTAAGTTATTCATTTTCTTGAACAGGCTTTGAGTCGGATGTTAATTCTTTATGGCAGAGTTCACATGTTTAAGTCTTCATGGAGCTCCCGCCCTGTGGTCCAATACTCACAGGGGTGGGGGGGTGGGAGTTGCGGTCGAGTGCAATGTGAGCCGGTGGAAGGGCAGGAACTTGGGCCTGCAGACCCCTGGCATTGCAGACCAGTCGAGATGTGAAATGTCAGCTCTCGGGCGGGGCGGGGCCCGGAACCAGAGCTGGTAGATCGTTACCAACTACACACACAGTTGGGCTGCAGCTGCTCAGGAGAGGTTATTTCAGGGTGCTGGAAAGGAGGCTCCCACCGATTTTCGTCGAACCTCAGATCCAGGAGGAGCAGGGGAGATTCCGTCATGGCCGTGGAACAGCAGACCAGGTCTGCTGGAGGGGTCATGGGGAGTTTGCCCTTCTGGTCTGCACGTGTTTTGTGGACTTGGAGACGGCCTATTACCATGTCCCTTGGGGATTCCTGTGGTGGTTACAGGTTTGTGTCCGGTTTGGGGACCACAGAAGACTCAGCCTTAGAGACAGGGTGAAGAGCTCAGCTCAAAGTAGAGCTGCTGCTCCTTCGGGTCGAAATGGGCCAGCTGAGGTGGTCCCGGCATCTGATCAGGATGCCTCTCTTTGTCCCGTGCCACCATACATTTCATTTATATAACCCCAATAACATAGAATCAGATGTAGCATGTTACTGTTTTGTTACACAATAACAATGCTTTAAAGCAAGAGAAAAAAGAGAGTCAGAGTATAGGAACTTTAAAAAACTCAGTCAGTATGTAAAAACAATTCTTATTACATAAGATATCTTTAAAAAGGTAATAAAATGTCATAATTTAGTACATTAAAAAATGTAATTGAAATTGGATTGAAAAAGCTATACATTCGTAGTATATGATGTCAAAACAGAAATAAAAATGTCATGGTATTGATTGTAAAAAATGTCATAGTCTAGTAAAATAGATTTTCCAGAATTAAAAACTAAAGCTATACATGCTTAGTATGTCAAAAAGGAAGACAATTGTCATGTTATAGTATGTCCCAAAAAGCCATTAAAAAGTCAAAATAAAGGATGTCATATGTGGATAAATGTCATTTGAAAGCAGTGCAGTATGGCAAAAAGTCACAAAAATGTCATAGTATACTCATTAAACGTCCTAAAAAGGTCATAAAGTCATAATCTAATGTCTAAAAAAGTCGTTGTAGTACGTTGAAAAAAGTACTAGTACTGCATGACTAAGTAAAATCCTATAGAAACTTTAAAAAATGAACTACCGTATACTGACCTTTTATGACTATTTTCAACATACTATAGCCGTTTTTTTAAATTATTTTAACACATAATATACTTTTTTTATATTATATATAATATAATATATTATGTGTTAAAATTATTTTAACACATAATATACTTTTTTTATATTATATATAATATATATTTTTTTGACATACTTAACAGGACTCTTACTTCCTTTTTTTTTGATGTTATGTACTTTTTTGAAATCCTATACTATAATGTTTTCCGACATTCTATACTATGACTGCTCATGACTCGACACTATATAATGATTTGTTTTAACATAATTGTTTTAACTATGACTCATTTATGACAACACCGATCTGAGCTGAGAGGAGATCTGCCAACCAAAGCGCTTCTGCACGCGCTACACCGGGCCCAGGTGTTTGCCCAGGTGTGTCCGATGACACTGATTACTCCGCAATCAGCTCCGCAGCCCCGGAGAGAGAAAGCAGACACAGCAGAGGAACCAACCGGAGGGGCCATCACGCTTCTGTCAATTGTTACCCATTCATCGCGTTGTTGTCGTTATGCGAAGCCTACTGAGTGCAACATGTATCCCATGATGCATTGGCTTGAATGAGAAATCAGGAGCTAGCTGACTGAGCATGTGCGCTCACATTCAGTCCATCATAGTAGGATGTATACTTTACCCGATGAGTACTACAAAAGAGTATTGAAATGATGTGACAACTGATATTAGATATACTGTAACACCAATTTTGTTTTTGATTACACTGCAGAATGGCAATTTTTTGACTTCTCAGAACAAGGTGATTTCAAATATGAATACAATGTATTGAAAGGTACTCTGTGCATTTGGTAGATTTGCCGGCATCTAGCGGGGAGGATGCAGATTACAACCAGCTAAACTTTTTCAAGCTGTGCCAAGCGAGTAGGAGAAATACGGTGGCCGATGTGAAAACCTGAACGCATGAAACACAGCAATTCGTATTTGTCGTATTAAGGCGTTAATGTTGCAATGATGCACTCTGGATCAACCCGTGTGTGTCTGCAGGTGGAACACAGCACCCCCCTCACAGAACATAAAACTTAGAAGTTGCACAAACTGAGAAGTTGAAAAGAAAGTCTCTGGAGGAACAGCAGTTCAATGCACAATAAACATTTATTTCAGCAACTCACAGGACAGTGGGACATATCCAAGGGACAGACCTCCGTCCACTTGTCAGTCGTTGCGTCGTAGGACTCGACATTACTGCAGGTGCAGTGGCCGTTACAGCCCCCAACATGCCCCCTGTGCTCGCGAAGAGACTCCACTGGCTGGTCTCAGGCCTGTAGCGCTCTGCCCGTCAAAACCTCCCGTGGCGTAGATGCACTCGCCCAGCACAGCGACGCTCACGTAGCATCGGCGGTGGTACATGGGTGGCCCCTCGTGCCAGGTGCGCATGCTCACGTCGAACCTGCGCACGCTGTTGAAAGCTCGACCCCGTTGAAGCCACCGACGTAGTAGATGCTCCCGTTGAGGACGGCGGTGCCGTGGTAGGCGCGAGGACCCCACGTCTTGGTCTGTCACCTGCATCCAGAGGTCGGTGCTGACGTCGTACGATTCGATGCTGTTCGTTGGATCGGTGCCGCTCCAGCCCCCAATGGCCAACAGGATGCCGTTAGGCAGGCGAGGGCGGGCGAGAGGGTTGCTGAGATGCGCAGAGGGTCTGAACCTCATGATGGGACTTAGGATTTCGATGACTGCCCTGACCATGTGCAGGCACTCAGCGTTGTTTTTCACCAGCTCATTGGACATCACGTTCAACCTCACGTAGTCCTTACTCATCAACACCAGTCGCACCTACACAGAGACTGCAGCACCACAGCGAACAGCAGACATTGCAGTGCTCTTGTAACAACACTATGTGTGTGTCCGCCTCGAGAATACATCACAGAAATTGGCGACGAGGATAAAACTACGTTCTCGCAGGGTAGGAGAGACACTCGGTGTCAGTACTAGTGAGTATGATGGCCCTGTTTGGGAGAATTGACGAATTCAAGCCAGAAAATGAACAATGGTCCGCGTACATTGAACGGATGGAACAATTCTTCGAAGCTAACGACGTAGCCGAAGATAAGCAAGTAGCTACGCTTCTCAGTGTAATGGGTGCGGCTACTTATGGGCTTTTGAGAAATCTGGTGCAGCCCAGGAAGCCAAAAGATAAGACGTTTGACGAAATAGTGGTCGTTCTAAAGGAACATTATGAGCCCAAGCCCTTATTAGTAGCTGAAAGGTTTTGCTATAACCGGTGTAACCAAAAAGAAAACTAGCCGGTGGCTCATTATGTAGCAGAGTTGAAACAATGCGCATCTAACTGTGAGTTCGGCGCCAACTTGGACGCATCACTGCGAGATCGTCAGTGGAATAAGAAACGAGGGCTGCCAGAGGAGACTACTTTCGGAAAATGATCTTACTTTTGCAAAGTCTTTTGAGATCGCGCTCAACATGGAGACTGCCGACAGAGACGCACGTCAGTTGAGAGGGATGGAAAGTGAAAGTGTCGGGGCGGCAAGCATTCACAAGGTGAGGCCACAGCGGACAAGGAACTGTTACAGGTGCAATGGAAAGAATCACGAGCCAGATGAGTGCCGTTTTAAAGAGACTAAATGCCATAACTGTGGCAAGACTGGGCATATTAAAAAGGCATGTCGGTCCAAGGCACAGGCAGAGAGTGAAAGGCATTCATGGGGCAGAGGAAAGAAACACACAAAATATGTGGAAGCTGAAGAAGATGCTGAATTGGGTGTGTTCACAATTTTGACTGTCACAAGTGAAGATGCTGACCTGTATAAAGAAATATTCACTGTAGCTGAGGTGAGGTTAGAGATGGAAATAGATACTGGGGCTGCAAGGAGTATCATTTCACGGGGTACATACAGGGAGAAATTCTCACACTTGCCACTGCAGAGAAGTAAAGTTAAGCTTAAAGCTTATAATGGAGGTCGCATTCCCGTACACTGTCTCCAGCGGAGAAAAAATATTCTCAAATCGAGAAAGAAGCTCTTGGACTGATATATGGAGTAAAGAAATGCCACCAGTACTTGTGGGGTAGACATTTTAACTTAATAACTGACCATAAACCACTTCTGATACTGTTTGGTGAGCACAAGAGCCTGCCTACACTGGCCGCAGCACGCATTCAGAGGTGGGCAATTATATTGTCAGCGTATGACTACCACATTGTCTATCGCAAATCAGAAGAGCACAGTAATGCTGATGGACTCTCCCGCTGTCCCTTGCCGGAGACCAGCGGCACAGGAACAGCCGTGACTTCAGCTCTAGTCCACTCACTGCTGGCGGGGCATATACAAGAAGCACCACTCAACGCAACACAGATTGCAAGGACGACACGCACTGACAGTGCGTTGTCACGAGTGTATAAGTATGTCATGGAAGGCTGGCCCATTCAGGTAGAGGAAAACCTAAAGGTGTTTTTCTCAAAGAGAAATGAGTTGTCCACAGAGCAAGGTTGTGTCCTATGGGGGACCAGAGTCATTGTACCCTCCAAGATGAGAAGAGCTGTCTTAAAAGAGATTCACTCTGGGCACCAAGGCATAGTGAAAACAAAGGCCTTAGCTCGCAAATATGTATGGTGGCCGAACCTTGACTTGGAAGTGGAACAGATTTGCAAGGAATGTGAGACATGCCAGTTGGATCAAAAGATGCCACGCCAGGTTCCACTACAGCCCTGGGAGTTCCCAGGTGAGTCCTGGAAGAGACTACACATAGACTTTGCTGGACCGTTCCTGAACCACATGTTCATGGTTGGAAGTGTTTCGTATGTCACAGATCATCTCTCAAGCAACAATCACCAGGCTCAGGAGACTGTTTGCCTCTTACGGTCTCCCTGAACAAATTGTGACAGACAATGCGACGACATTCACATCAGACGAGTTCCAGACTTTCGCCAAGCAGAATGGGATTCTGCACAACACAAGTGCACCTGGACATCCAGCAACAAATGGTCTGGCAGAGAGATATGTTCAGACGTTCAAGACAGGTATGAAAAAGCTTGCTTCACTGAACATTGAGGACAAGATCTCACTGTTCCTGCTACAATATCGGACTATGCCTAACTGCACTACTGGACAGTCCCCGGCTGATCTGTTTCTTCACAGACATATCCGGACAAGGTTGGATTTCCTAAAGCCTTGTACCAAGGAGACGGTACGCAAGAAACAGTATTAGCAAAAAGAACACCATGACCGCACTGCTGCAGACCGTTTCTTTCATGCGGACGACGCCGCTTATCTGCGCAGCACTGTGGCGGGGAGTCACAAGTGGATTCCAGGATTGATTGTGAGACAGACAGGCCCTGTTTCATATCAAGTCAGAGAGCGGGACTCCGACACAGTACACAGACGTCATGGAGACCAGCTGCGAGCTCGAGCTATTGCTCAACCTGATATTGATGTCACTGAATCACAGGCTGAACTGGGTGATGGTGAAGACTGCAGCAGTTCTCAGGAAGTTGTCGACGCTAACATGCAGACACCCGAGCTTCTGGAGCCCGAACCAGTGGTTCTGAGGCGCTCAAACCGAATGACTAAACCGCCAAAGCGATATATGCCATAAGACTGTATACTCCTACAGCGGACTGTATCTTTAGCTTATACTTAGACAGACAACCTGAAAATACATACCTCATACATAAGGGAATGTTGGATGATGTAAAATATTGTGTTTAACTTCGGCCATATGTTATTGTTAAAAGTATCAGGAAACTGTTGTTCAGTTAAGAATGCTTAAGTTGTTGTTCTCAGTTAAAAGGGGGAATAATGTGGTGTATTGATCACATTACGTTACTTGGTTGAAATGCTGAAGATGCAAGTCTAAGGCCATATCCACAATAGTCCCGTTTTGCTACGTTTACACTGAGCAGCCACACCACGCCGGAGTTTTGGAGCACCCTAAACGGAGGAACCTGAAAACTCCGCCGTGGTTGGAGGTATTTGAAAAAATGAGCCCACACCCATGCTCGCTACTGGATTGGTTATTACCAGCCATGACTTCTCCGTCCCTGATTCGTCACACTCACTATCACGTGACCCATACCCGGAAGAAAGCAAACAGCCGGGCAACCAGCAGTGATTCATTTCAACATGGATAACGAATGGCAAGCCTTGCTTGCTGTGTTGTCTGTACTAGCAGCTATTGTGGCGTTAAATGCGTCATTTTACAATGCTGCTATTGCCTACAGGCGGAGGAGGCGAGCTATTCTTCCCGGCGAGCTATTCTCCCGAGTCCAGAGACGCTATCAGCCATACATGGAGCGCCGGTTTTGTGCACGCTGTATTACCTGTTGCGTACTAGCAGCTGTTGTGCAGTAAAAAGTCTGCATTTATGCGGAGGAAGCAGCTGTTATTCTAGCGATTAGCGAGCTGCTTGACCATCGGCGATCAGCCCCCACGGAGCGGCTGTCTGAAGCTACAGTTAGCAATAAATGCTATTCAGAGCTACAGCTACAAACAGACAACACAGAGGAAACGAGTGAGAGACGAGTGAGAGACGAGTGAGAGACGAGTGAGAGACGAGTGATCGACGCTGATTCGTTTTACTTCTTCCGTTTGGTAGCCTTGAGAGACCTTAAGGTGCGTTCACACCAAACGCGTTGATTTTTTGACGCGCCGCATAAACGCGTCCAACGCGCCGCCGGTCGTGTTCACACCAAACGCCGCAAAATCGCCGGAGAGGGGGCGTGGTTTATAGACCTGGATCCGTTCAACTGTCCGCCATTAACCATGGAAAAAAGAACCTATATTTCTACATGTTGTGGAAGTCACAGATATCCCGGGAAACTAAACGCCGTCATGTCTGCTTCATAATATTGTTCAGAGGAGCTCCGTGGATTGTATCGAGCTGTATTCACTGTGTCTAGCAAGCCACCGGTCGCTGTTTACTACAGCTGTAGGAACTCTAAATAAACTGATTCGGCTGTGATTCAACGGCAATAAACCGACAAAAAGGGACTCTGAAATAACTACGTAATGATGCCGATTTGTACTTGTCTTCTCCGACAAAAAGGGACTCCGAAATAACTACGTAATGATCCCGATTTGTAGGCTACTTGTCTTCTCAATGGAGCTCTGATGGATCGGTGCTATGCTAACATCGTAGCAGCTCCACCAGCACTCAATAACGTCATGTAGACGTAAATACGGCAGCGTCTATTCATTGTTTGTACCATATGGTTTACACACGCACACATATACACATAGTTTGGTCCGGTCTCTATTGATATGAGGTATCATAGAGCTCTGGGTGAACACAGACGGCTACAGTATTTATTTCCTGATTCAACAGAGGCAGGAAGTCAGTGATGACAGGGGGAGCAACTCAACGCTGATAGGCTATCGCGCCACAGCGTCACGCGATTATGTCGCAGAAGTTGAAAAATTTCAACTCACGTGTCCAACGCGCCATCGCAAAATTGCGGCGGGCCAGTCTCATCGCGTCTGTGCATAGACTTTGTATGTAATCTGCCATCGCAAAATTGCGGCGGGCCAGTCTCATCGCGTCTGTGCATAGACTTTGTATGTAATCTCGACGCGCGTCAAAAAATTGACGCGTCCGGTGTGAACGCACCTTAAGTCTTTCTTTATGGAGCATGAAAATATGTACGAAGATATATTATATTCGCTAATGCTAATCACGGTTAGCATTTCCCCATTGGCGGTAATGTTAAAATTAGCTTAGAAGCTAGCTAGTCGGACCTGTTGCATGATGTTGTGCCCTAAAAGATGGCGCAAATGCCCGAAAGAGGTTAACATATAACTTAGACAAGAGCTCTGCTTTTCGCTGCGGTCTCTGTGTAGGTGCGACTGGTGTTGAGTAAGGACTACCTGAGGTTGAACGTGATGTCCAATGAGCTGGTGAAGAACAACGCTGAGTGCCTGCACATGGTCAGGGCAGTCATCGAAATCCTAAGTCCCATCATGAGGTTCAGACCCTCTGCGCATCTCAGCAACCCTCTCGTCCGCCCTCGGCTGCCAAACGGCATCCATGTTGGCCATAGGGGGCTGGAGCGGCGCCGATCCAACGAACAGCATCGAGTCGTACGACGTCAGCACCGACCTCTGGATGCAGGTGACAGACCAAGACGTGGGCTGAGCTTTTTGGTCGATGACTTGTCTCAAGGGTCTCAACAGGTCTTTTGAGTCAAAAGAGAGACACTGACCACGCATGATGGTCAGGTGCTAGAATTCTAGGTCCAGGATTCCACTCTAGAATGGAATCCTGGAACTATATCACTGATGAACTGACTCCTCCAATTCAACCTGTAGACCATGCGATTGTCATACAAGCATAACGTTATGCAGTATTTATTGCTGTAAATTAGTTTTCTTTTTGTGTAGCCTACATCAATCTGACAGTGGTGTTTCACCAAAGTGGCAAAAACATGATAAATGTTGCTATGTTTTGCATATAATCCACACTGTAAACAGTGTCATTTTGCTTTTGACAGAAGCCATTTCACTGAATGATGCACATTAAGTTCTATTTCATCCTTACTGACCGCCAGAGGCAGTGCTTAACACTGGATATCTTCCGTCTCGCGCATGCGCAGGTCGAATATTTATATCAACAAAGTCACTCGTGACCTCGGATGGCCCCCGTCATCTATAAGTTCCGGTGCCATCCTGAGCTCAGTCCTTTTTCATCTTCTCGCTACGCAGGTTGACTACCATGGTAGTAGAAAAAATATATATTTTGTCTACGAGCAAGATATATTAGAGTTTGTCGCGGTAGCCTTGTGACCACCGGTCGGAGTTGCGGATCTTCGCCCTCCAAAGGCTGCGACAAGCTGTCCCTCTTAGGAGGGAACGGAATTTGCGCCGTTCGGACTATTGAGCCCCGGACTCAGTCTGACAGGCCACCCAGATCGAAGACGACAATCGGTGAGATCGACTAACATTGTTTGGACCATTGTTCGCTGTGTTTCCCCTCGGGTTGCAGAGCGTTTCCGCTCTAGCTAATCGAGTAGCGTGCTAACGGGAGCGTTGAGTTACGCTGTCGGGCCGCCCTTCACAGTAAAAGCATTACGGTAGATCAGTTAGCGGAGCGTTCGCCCCGGCTAATTAGACGAAGCTAATACTCAGATTGTGTCTAAGCTGAATACTCTGGTTGTGTCCATTGATTGTGGTGTCCATTGAGTGTGGTAAACATTGGTAAACCCAGGACCTAAAATCGATATTTCGGAATCGCACATATATTAGACAGCAAGTTTGTACTTTAACCGGTAGGGTTGCACGGTGTATCGATGCTAAAAAGGTACCGCGGTACCTGTACGTTAAAAACGACACGATTTTGCATCTTTTTTGTATCGATATACTTTATTACAGTGGCGGCTGGTGGAAAATTTTCTAGGTAGGGCCATCCTGTCAATTTCAGCAAACATCCCAGCAAAGCATTCATGCAAACATTTTTTTGTATCAAACACACATTACTACTTGGCAGTTAAATATTTATCATTTATTCTAACATGAAAAAAGCAGTAAATAACACTTATATAATATAATACAATATAATATAACATGTTTATTTATTGAGATGCCCCTATGGACCTTGTTATAGGAGGTAAAGATCAGGAGAAGTAAACATGAAGTGTAATTATGAATACTGATGTTAAATCAAGCTATGATGAGTTTTCACTGTTAATTTAACATCTGTAGGAGCCAAATTCAATGTGATGTTAAATATTCACTTGTATTTACATGTTTAACTGTAATCACTTCTGTTTCTACTTTGAATGTTGCAAGGATGTCGTTATAATTTGTTATAGTAAGAAATATATGTAAGTGACAGACAACTGTCACCTTAAGGACACTGTGACAGTTACTGACAGTGGTGAGTAATATCTGAGGGAGTATGGAGCCGCACAGTTTTCCGACCGTGTTAGGAAATGTGTTATGAAACGTGTTAAATGGAACGATCTACGTGGATTAAGTTGTGGATAACCTGTGGATACGTATGGTATGTCGAAGTAATCAGCGTACTTTTAGGAAGAAAGGAAGTTGATTGACTGACTTGTACGAAGTAGTGAAGCTTCGCATGTAGTCTGCTGTCTGATTGTGAGGTCAGGCTGATCTGATATCAGCTCTTTGGCTGCAGAATCTCCGCCAAAGTTCTCCTCTATAGGGGGCCATGGGGCATGGCCCCACCATGAGCCACACGAAAAAAAAAATTATAATAATCATAAATTATACAAATTGTCAATATTTGTGTTTTTTAACATGTATGTACCCAGTAATGTGTGTACAATATGATATCTGCGCAAAATATATGCTATATATGCAAAATATATGCTTCCTGCTCGTCCTCTCAGCCTGTGTGCACGACAGTCTGAGAACGCGCAGCTAGGGGGGCCTAATCGTTTTGGCCCAAAAGAGACGGGTCTATGAACCAGTTTAGCCAATTGCTGATTCAAGATATAAATGAGTGACATACAATTTAGCCAATCAGCGCCCTCAAATAGATTCATAGCGCGCGATCAGAGCGCACTGGCTGCTCCGCTCCTTGTCATGCTGCCTGCAGACATGCAAGGGGGCGGGGCTGCCCAGCGCGCTCACAACAACAGGCAGCGCGCTCACTCACAGCGAGTGATCACAGGGGAGACATGCAGGAGCTTTTGCCGACCGTTCTCGGCTTCTTGGAAAACAAGATGCCAGAAGTATCATCTGGAAGTACTTTGGCTATATTGCAGACAGTGAAGGAAAGCCCACTGACCTACAGAGACCCGTCTGCAAAACGTGTTTCAAAGCCACAGACCAAGTGAGGCAACACGTCTAACACGGCAAAGCACCTTTCAGACAGACACCCCGAACTTTTTAAAGAGTTCAAAGAACGACAGGTAAGCAAATGTGATTATAAACATCAACACCCCCAAGCTCATATACAGCTAACAGGAGTAGCCTTAGCCTAGTTTGACAACAAGCCGATGATCATGAGGTCACAATGCACACAAACGTGTAGTAAATGAAACACAATTGATGCAAAATGGCTCCATGCTGGTGGAGCCTGAGGGTTGATCTTGAGCTAATTATTTTTATTTTTAGTTAAGGAAAAATAATGATTCCATGAATTAAGATAAAATATGAAGTGAAAATATCAAACTCACTATGCAAGTAAATGAAGAAATGAGGAAATAGAAACAAGAGCATGAAAATTGAGCTAATCAGAGAGGTTATCTCACATGACGTTTTCCAAAAAGAGAAACGTGTTCAGAGAGAATATAATTTGTAAGCAAGAATGAACAGACTCTTCTATGTTAATTCTTCCCACAGGCAGTGTGTCATATGTTCAGAAACCGTAAAAGCGGAAAAATGAAGCGCACTACGAGGCAAAGCACAACTCCTTTGAACAAACGTACCCACTCACATCTTAAATGAAGACACAGAAAATAAACCTAAGAGCTCAATATGATCAGAATCCTAACGCATGAATTCACTGTCCCAACAATGATGTTACCAGAGAGAATAGAGCTGAAACAAGTGTTAATAACCACAGATAAAGTCCATGCTCACTGATTTCTCTTTTTAGATGACAAAAATATAATATTGTTGCTTTTTGATCACGTCACACATGAATTAACTGCATTTAAAGCTGCAGGACAATTCAGTGAAATACATTTTTTTTAAATGAATTTCTTTATTTTAAGATGCACATTCTTCAAAAGCTTTCTGTTATGTCAGTTATTCTTTAATCCAGCCATTATTTTACTTGAAATGAGAAGAAAATTTATTGTATTTATTTTATGTATTATTTATAATCCATCCAGTTAAATTTGTAAACTGAGAATAATAATTTGTTAAAATATAATTGATGTGTACATATTATGTAAAAAACATATGTAAAACATATTATGTTTTACATGTATTACAGATGTCCACCAGTAAAATAAGCAACTCAGTCATTTTACTGTTAGTTTAAACTCCTTGGTCACTTTGTTAGGTACTATATAATCTAATACAATCCACTACAACAGCTCAGATATCAATGTTTAGTTTTTGTAAAAGATTCAACTCTGTGTTTATTATTGACGTTGAAGTTTGCAGTGCTGTACATGCATGCATCTATGCATGAAGCCATTCATTCACACATCGACACACACTTACGGAGTCACACATATTGATATCCTTTAATCCAGACCTTCTTTCACTTTAAATGAGAAGAACAGTTATTTATGTATTTCTATGTATTATTTGTAATCCATCCAGTTGAATTAGAAAAGTGAGAGTAATAATTTGTTAAAATATAATTGATGTGTACTTTATTTGATTTGACAGTTGTTGACTACACAGATACGTTGTTACTACTATTAGGCTTCTTGAATATATTGATATATATATGGCAGTAAATAGCGCTAGTTAGATATTATTGTAATGTTTTTGTCCGAGGAGATTTTCTCAATCTGGACCTTTTGGAAATTTAGTTGAATACCCCTGCTTTATACTTTACCCAATGAGTACTACAAAAGAGTATTGAAATGATGTGACAACTGATATTAGATATACTTTAACACCAATTTTGTTTTTGATTACACTGCAGAAAGGCAATTTTTTGACTTCTCAGAACAAGGTGATTTCAAATATGAATACAATGTATTGAAAGGTACTCTGTGCATTTGGTAGATTTGCCGGCATCTAGCGGGGAGGATGCAGATTACAACCAGCTAAACTTTTTCAAGCTGTGCCAAGCGAGTAGGAGAAATACGGTGGCCGATGTGAAAACCTGAACGCATGAAACACAGCAATTCGTATTTGTCGTATTAAGGCGTTAATGTTGCACTGATGCACTCTGGATCAACCCGTGTGTGTCTGCAGGTGGAACACAGCACCCCCCTCACAGAACATAAAACTTAAAAGTTGCACAAACTGAGAAGTTGAAAAGAAAGTCTCTGGAGGAACAGCAGTTCAATGCACAATAAACATTTATTTCAGCAACTCACAGGACAGTGGGACATATCCAAGGGACAGACCTCCGTCCACTTGTCAGTCGTTGCGTCGTAGGACTCGACATTACTGCAGGTGCAGTGGCCGTTACAGCCCCCAACATGCCCCCTGTGCTCGCGAAGAGACTCCACTGGCTGGTCTCAGGCCTGTAGCGCTCTGCCCGTCAAAACCTCCCGTGGCGTAGATGCACTCGCCCAGCACAGCGACGCTCACGTAGCATCGGCGGTGGTACATGGGTGGCCCCTCGTGCCAGGTGCGCATGCTCACGTCGAACCTGCGCACGCTGTTGAAAGCTCGACCCCGTTGAAGCCACCGACGTAGTAGATGCTCCCGTTGAGGACGGCGGTGCCGTGGTAGGCGCGAGGACCCCACGTCTTGGTCTGTCACCTGCATCCAGAGGTCGGTGCTGACGTCGTACGATTCGATGCTGTTCGTTGGATCGGTGCCGCTCCAGCCCCCAATGGCCAACAGGATGCCGTTAGGCAGGCGAGGGCGGGCGAGAGGGTTGCTGAGATGCGCAGAGGGTCTGAACGTCATGATGGGACTTAGGATTTCGATGACTGCCCTGACCATGTGCAGGCACTCAGCTTTGTTTTTCACCAGCTCATTGGACATCACGTTCAACCTCACGTAGTCCTTACTCATCAACACCAGTCGCACCTACACAGAGACTGCAGCACCACAGCGAACAGCAGACATTGCAGTGCTCTTGTCTAAGGTATATGTTAACCTTTTGTCAACAGATTTAGTTTAGACTTGCATCTTCAGCATTAAAAATAAAAGTAACAACACTATGTGTGTGTCCGCCTCGAGAATACATCACAGAAATTGGCGACGAGGATAAAACTACGTTCTCGCAGGGTAGGAGAGACACTCGGTGTCAGTACTAGTGAGTATGATGGCCCTGTTTGGGAGAATTGATGAATTCAAGCCAGAAAATGAACAATGGTCCGCGTACATTGAACGGATGGAACAATTCTTCGAAGCTAACGACGTAGCCGAAGATAAGCAAGTAGCTACGCTTCTCAGTGTAATGGGTGCGGCTACTTATGGGCTTTTGAGAAATCTGGTGCAGCCCAGGAAGCCAAAAGATAAGACGTTTGACGAAATAGTGGTCGTTCTAAAGGAACATTATGAGCCCAAGCCCTTATTAGTAGCTGAAAGGTTTTGCTATAACCGGTGTAACCAAAAAGAAAACTAGCCGGTGGCTCATTATGTAGCAGAGTTGAAACAATGCGCATCTAACTGTGAGTTCGGCGCCAACTTGGACGCATCACTGCGAGATCGTCAGTGGAATAAGAAACGAGGGCTGCCAGAGGAGACTACTTTCGGAAAATGATCTTACTTTTGCAAAGTCTTTTGAGATCGCGCTCAACATGGAGACTGCCGACAGAGACGCACGTCAGTTGAGAGGGATGGAAAGTGAAAGTGTCGGGGCGGCAAGCATTCACAAGGTGAGGCCACAGCGGACAAGGAACTGTTACAGGTGCAATGGAAAGAATCACGAGCCAGATGAGTGCCGTTTTAAAGAGACTAAATGCCATAACTGTGGCAAGACTGGGCATATTAAAAAGGCATGTCGGTCCAAGGCACAGGCAGAGAGTGAAAGGCATTCATGGGGCAGAGGAAAGAAACACACAAAATATGTGGAAGCTGAAGAAGATGCTGAATTGGGTGTGTTCACAATTTTGACTGTCACAAGTGAAGATGCTGACCTGTATAAAGAAATATTCACTGTAGCTGAGGTGAGGTTAGAGATGGAAATAGATACTGGGGCTGCAAGGAGTATCATTTCACGGGGTACATACAGGGAGAAATTCTCACACTTGCCACTGCAGAGAAGTAAAGTTAAGCTTAAAGCTTATAATGGAGGTCGCATTCCCGTACACTGTCTCCAGCGGAGAAAAAATATTCTCAAATCGAGAAAGAAGCTCTTGGACTGATATATGGAGTAAAGAAATGCCACCAGTACTTGTGGGGTAGACATTTTAACTTAATAACTGACCATAAACCACTTCTGATACTGTTTGGTGAGCACAAGAGCCTGCCTACACTGGCCGCAGCACGCATTCAGAGGTGGGCAATTATATTGTCAGCGTATGACTACCACATTGTCTATCGCAAATCAGAAGAGCACAGTAATGCTGATGGACTCTCCCGCTGTCCCTTGCCGGAGACCAGCGGCACAGGAACAGCCGTGACTTCAGCTCTAGTCCACTCACTGCTGGCGGGGCATATACAAGAAGCACCACTCAACGCAACACAGATTGCAAGGACGACACGCACTGACAGTGCGTTGTCACGAGTGTATAAGTATGTCATGGAAGGCTGGCCCATTCAGGTAGAGGAAAACCTAAAGGTGTTTTTCTCAAAGAGAAATGAGTTGTCCACAGAGCAAGGTTGTGTCCTATGGGGGACCAGAGTCATTGTACCCTCCAAGATGAGAAGAGCTGTCTTAAAAGAGATTCACTCTGGGCACCAAGGCATAGTGAAAACAAAGGCCTTAGCTCGCAAATATGTATGGTGGCCGAACCTTGACTTGGAAGTGGAACAGATTTGCAAGGAATGTGAGACATGCCAGTTGGATCAAAAGATGCCACGCCAGGTTCCACTACAGCCCTGGGAGTTCCCAGGTGAGTCCTGGAAGAGACTACACATAGACTTTGCTGGACCGTTCCTGAACCACATGTTCATGGTTGGAAGTGTTTCGTATGTCACAGATCATCTCTCAAGCAACAATCACCAGGCTCAGGAGACTGTTTGCCTCTTACGGTCTCCCTGAACAAATTGTGACAGACAATGCGACGACATTCACATCAGACGAGTTCCAGACTTTCGCCAAGCAGAATGGGATTCTGCACAACACAAGTGCACCTGGACATCCAGCAACAAATGGTCTGGCAGAGAGATATGTTCAGACGTTCAAGACAGGTATGAAAAAGCTTGCTTCACTGAACATTGAGGACAAGATCTCACTGTTCCTGCTACAATATCGGACTATGCCTAACTGCACTACTGGACAGTCCCCGGCTGATCTGTTTCTTCACAGACATATCCGGACAAGGTTGGATTTCCTAAAGCCTTGTACCAAGGAGACGGTACGCAAGAAACAGTATTAGCAAAAAGAACACCATGACCGCACTGCTGCAGACCGTTTCTTTCATGCGGACGACGCCGCTTATCTGCGCAGCACTGTGGCGGGGAGTCACAAGTGGATTCCAGGATTGATTGTGAGACAGACAGGCCCTGTTTCATATCAAGTCAGAGAGCGGGACTCCGACACAGTACACAGACGTCATGGAGACCAGCTGCGAGCTCGAGCTATTGCTCAACCTGATATTGATGTCACTGAATCACAGGCTGAACTGGGTGATGGTGAAGACTGCAGCAGTTCTCAGGAAGTTGTCGACGCTAACATGCAGACACCCGAGCTTCTGGAGCCCGAACCAGTGGTTCTGAGGCGCTCAAACCGAATGACTAAACCGCCAAAGCGATATATGCCATAAGACTGTATACTCCTACAGCGGACTGTATCTTTAGCTTATACTTAGACAGACAACCTGAAAATACATACCTCATACATAAGGGAATGTTGGATGATGTAAAATATTGTGTTTAACTTCGGCCATATGTTATTGTTAAAAGTATCAGGAAACTGTTGTTCAGTTAAGAATGCTTAAGTTGTTGTTCTCAGTTAAAAGGGGGAATAATGTGGTGTATTGATCACATTACGTTACTTGGTTGAAATGCTGAAGATGCAAGTCTAAGGCCATATCCACAATAGTCCCGTTTTGCTACGTTTACACTGAGCAGCCACACCACGCCGGAGTTTTGGAGCACCCTAAACGGAGGAACCTGAAAACTCCGCCGTGGTTGGAGGTATTTGAAAAAATGAGCCCACACCCATGCTCGCTACTGGATTGGTTATTACCAGCCATGACTTCTCCGTCCCTGATTCGTCACACTCACTATCACGTGACCCATACCCGGAAGAAAGCAAACAGCCGGGCAACCAGCAGTGATTCATTTCAACATGGATAACGAATGGCAAGCCTTGCTTGCTGTGTTGTCTGTACTAGCAGCTATTGTGGCGTTAAATGCGTCATTTTACAATGCTGCTATTGCCTACAGGCGGAGGAGGCGAGCTATTCTTCCCGGCGAGCTATTCTCCCGAGTCCAGAGACGCTATCAGCCATACATGGAGCGCCGGTTTTGTGCACGCTGTATTACCTGTTGCGTACTAGCAGCTGTTGTGCAGTAAAAAGTCTGCATTTATGCGGAGGAAGCAGCTGTTATTCTAGCGATTAGCGAGCTGCTTGACCATCGGCGATCAGCCCCCACGGAGCGGCTGTCTGAAGCTACAGTTAGCAATAAATGCTATTCAGAGCTACAGCTACAAACAGACAACACAGAGGAAACGAGTGAGAGACGAGTGAGAGACGAGTGAGAGACGAGTGAGAGACGAGTGATCGACGCTGATTCGTTTTACTTCTTCCGTTTGGTAGCCTTGAGAGACCTTAAGGTGCGTTCACACCAAACGCGTTGATTTTTTGACGCGCCGCATAAACGCGTCCAACGCGCCGCCGGTCGTGTTCACACCAAACGCCGCAAAATCGCCGGAGAGGGGGCGTGGTTTATAGACCTGGATCCGTTCAACTGTCCGCCATTAACCATGGAAAAAAGAACCTATATTTCTACATGTTGTGGAAGTCACAGATATCCCGGGAAACTAAACGCCGTCATGTCTGCTTCATAATATTGTTCAGAGGAGCTCCGTGGATTGTATCGAGCTGTATTCACTGTGTCTAGCAAGCCACCGGTCGCTGTTTACTACAGCTGTAGGAACTCTAAATAAACTGATTCGGCTGTGATTCAACGGCAATAAACCGACAAAAAGGGACTCTGAAATAACTACGTAATGATGCCGATTTGTACTTGTCTTCTCCGACAAAAAGGGACTCCGAAATAACTACGTAATGATCCCGATTTGTAGGCTACTTGTCTTCTCAATGGAGCTCTGATGGATCGGTGCTATGCTAACATCGTAGCAGCTCCACCAGCACTCAATAACGTCATGTAGACGTAAATACGGCAGCGTCTATTCATTGTTTGTACCATATGGTTTACACACGCACACATATACACATAGTTTGGTCCGGTCTCTATTGATATGAGGTATCATAGAGCTCTGGGTGAACACAGACGGCTACAGTATTTATTTCCTGATTCAACAGAGGCAGGAAGTCAGTGATGACAGGGGGAGCAACTCAACGCTGATAGGCTATCGCGCCACAGCGTCACGCGATTATGTCGCAGAAGTTGAAAAATTTCAACTCACGTGTCCAACGCGCCATCGCAAAATTGCGGCGGGCCAGTCTCATCGCGTCTGTGCATAGACTTTGTATGTAATCTGCCATCGCAAAATTGCGGCGGGCCAGTCTCATCGCGTCTGTGCATAGACTTTGTATGTAATCTCGACGCGCGTCAAAAAATTGACGCGTCCGGTGTGAACGCACCTTAAGTCTTTCTTTATGGAGCATGAAAATATGTACGAAGATATATTATATTCGCTAATGCTAATCACGGTTAGCATTTCCCCATTGGCGGTAATGTTAAAATTAGCTTAGAAGCTAGCTAGTCGGACCTGTTGCATGATGTTGTGCCCTAAAAGATGGCGCAAATGCCCGAAAGAGGTTAACATATAACTTAGACAAGAGCTCTGCTTTTCGCTGCGGTCTCTGTGTAGGTGCGACTGGTGTTGAGTAAGGACTACCTGAGGTTGAACGTGATGTCCAATGAGCTGGTGAAGAACAACGCTGAGTGCCTGCACATGGTCAGGGCAGTCATCGAAATCCTAAGTCCCATCATGAGGTTCAGACCCTCTGCGCATCTCAGCAACCCTCTCGTCCGCCCTCGGCTGCCAAACGGCATCCATGTTGGCCATAGGGGGCTGGAGCGGCGCCGATCCAACGAACAGCATCGAGTCGTACGACGTCAGCACCGACCTCTGGATGCAGGTGACAGACCAAGACGTGGGCTGAGCTTTTTGGTCGATGACTTGTCTCAAGGGTCTCAACAGGTCTTTTGAGTCAAAAGAGAGACACTGACCACGCATGATGGTCAGGTGCTAGAATTCTAGGTCCAGGATTCCACTCTAGAATGGAATCCTGGAACTATATCACTGATGAACTGACTCCTCCAATTCAACCTGTAGACCATGCGATTGTCATACAAGCATAACGTTATGCAGTATTTATTGCTGTAAATTAGTTTTCTTTTTGTGTAGCCTACATCAATCTGACAGTGGTGTTTCACCAAAGTGGCAAAAACATGATAAATGTTGCTATGTTTTGCATATAATCCACACTGTAAACAGTGTCATTTTGCTTTTGACAGAAGCCATTTCACTGAATGATGCACATTAAGTTCTATTTCATCCTTACTGACCGCCAGAGGCAGTGCTTAACACTGGATATCTTCCGTCTCGCGCATGCGCAGGTCGAATATTTATATCAACAAAGTCACTCGTGACCTCGGATGGCCCCCGTCATCTATAAGTTCCGGTGCCATCCTGAGCTCAGTCCTTTTTCATCTTCTCGCTACGCAGGTTGACTACCATGGTAGTAGAAAAAATATATATTTTGTCTACGAGCAAGATATATTAGAGTTTGTCGCGGTAGCCTTGTGACCACCGGTCGGAGTTGCGGATCTTCGCCCTCCAAAGGCTGCGACAAGCTGTCCCTCTTAGGAGGGAACGGAATTTGCGCCGTTCGGACTATTGAGCCCCGGACTCAGTCTGACAGGCCACCCAGATCGAAGACGACAATCGGTGAGATCGACTAACATTGTTTGGACCATTGTTCGCTGTGTTTCCCCTCGGGTTGCAGAGCGTTTCCGCTCTAGCTAATCGAGTAGCGTGCTAACGGGAGCGTTGAGTTACGCTGTCGGGCCGCCCTTCACAGTAAAAGCATTACGGTAGATCAGTTAGCGGAGCGTTCGCCCCGGCTAATTAGACGAAGCTAATACTCAGATTGTGTCTAAGCTGAATACTCTGGTTGTGTCCATTGATTGTGGTGTCCATTGAGTGTGGTAAACATTGGTAAACCCAGGACCTAAAATCGATATTTCGGAATCGCACATATATTAGACAGCAAGTTTGTACTTTAACCGGTAGGGTTGCACGGTGTATCGATGCTAAAAAGGTACCGCGGTACCTGTACGTTAAAAACGACACGATTTTGCATCTTTTTTGTATCGATATACTTTATTACAGTGGCGGCTGGTGGAAAATTTTCTAGGTAGGGCCATCCTGTCAATTTCAGCAAACATCCCAGCAAAGCATTCATGCAAACATTTTTTTGTATCAAACACACATTACTACTTGGCAGTTAAATATTTATCATTTATTCTAACATGAAAAAAGCAGTAAATAACACTTATATAATATAATACAATATAATATAACATGTTTATTTATTGAGATGCCCCTATGGACCTTGTTATAGGAGGTAAAGATCAGGAGAAGTAAACATGAAGTGTAATTATGAATACTGATGTTAAATCAAGCTATGATGAGTTTTCACTGTTAATTTAACATCTGTAGGAGCCAAATTCAATGTGATGTTAAATATTCACTTGTATTTACATGTTTAACTGTAATCACTTCTGTTTCTACTTTGAATGTTGCAAGGATGTCGTTATAATTTGTTATAGTAAGAAATATATGTAAGTGACAGACAACTGTCACCTTAAGGACACTGTGACAGTTACTGACAGTGGTGAGTAATATCTGAGGGAGTATGGAGCCGCACAGTTTTCCGACCGTGTTAGGAAATGTGTTATGAAACGTGTTAAATGGAACGATCTACGTGGATTAAGTTGTGGATAACCTGTGGATACGTATGGTATGTCGAAGTAATCAGCGTACTTTTAGGAAGAAAGGAAGTTGATTGACTGACTTGTACGAAGTAGTGAAGCTTCGCATGTAGTCTGCTGTCTGATTGTGAGGTCAGGCTGATCTGATATCAGCTCTTTGGCTGCAGAATCTCCGCCAAAGTTCTCCTCTATAGGGGGCCATGGGGCATGGCCCCACCATGAGCCACACGAAAAAAAAAATTATAATAATCATAAATTATACAAATTGTCAATATTTGTGTTTTTTAACATGTATGTACCCAGAAATGTGTGTACAATATGATATCTGCGCAAAATATATGCTATATATGCAAAATATATGCTTCCTGCTCGTCCTCTCAGCCTGTGTGCACGACAGTCTGAGAACGCGCAGCTAGGGGGGCCTAATCGTTTTGGCCCAAAAGAGACGGGTCTATGAACCAGTTTAGCCAATTGCTGATTCAAGATATAAATGAGTGACATACAATTTAGCCAATCAGCGCCCTCAAATAGATTCATAGCGCGCGATCAGAGCGCACTGGCTGCTCCGCTCCTTGTCATGCTGCCTGCAGACATGCAAGGGGGCGGGGCTGCCCAGCGCGCTCACAACAACAGGCAGCGCGCTCACTCACAGCGAGTGATCACAGGGGAGACATGCAGGAGCTTTTGCCGACTGTTCTCGGCTTCTTGGAAAACAAGATGCCAGAAGTATCATCTGGAAGTACTTTGGCTATATTGCAGACAGTGAAGGAAAGCCCACTGACCTACAGAGACCCGTCTGCAAAACGTGTTTCAAAGCCACAGACCAAGTGAGGCAACACGTCTAACACGGCAAAGCACCTTTCAGACAGACACCCCGAACTTTTTAAAGAGTTCAAAGAACGACAGGTAAGCAAATGTGATTATAAACATCAACACCCCCAAGCTCATATACAGCTAACAGGAGTAGCCTTAGCCTAGTTTGACAACAAGCCGATGATCATGAGGTCACAATGCACACAAACGTGTAGTAAATGAAACACAATTGATGCAAAATGGCTCCATGCTGGTGGAGCCTGAGGGTTGATCTTGAGCTAATTATTTTTATTTTTAGTTAAGGAAAAATAATGATTCCATGAATTAAGATAAAATATGAAGTGAAAATATCAAACTCACTATGCAAGTAAATGAAGAAATGAGGAAATAGAAACAAGAGCATGAAAATTGAGCTAATCAGAGAGGTTATCTCACATGACGTTTTCCAAAAAGAGAAACGTGTTCAGAGAGAATATAATTTGTAAGCAAGAATGAACAGACTCTTCTATGTTAATTCTTCCCACAGGCAGTGTGTCATATGTTCAGAAACCGTAAAAGCGGAAAAATGAAGCGCACTACGAGGCAAAGCACAACTCCTTTGAACAAACGTACCCACTCACATCTTAAATGAAGACACAGAAAATAAACCTAAGAGCTCAATATGATCAGAATCCTAACGCATGAATTCACTGTCCCAACAATGATGTTACCAGAGAGAATAGAGCTGAAACAAGTGTTAATAACCACAGATAAAGTCCATGCTCACTGATTTCTCTTTTTAGATGACAAAAATATAATATTGTTGCTTTTTGATCACGTCACACATGAATTAACTGCATTTAAAGCTGCAGGACAATTCAGTGAAATACATTTTTTTTAAATGAATTTCTTTATTTTAAGATGCACATTCTTCAAAAGCTTTCTGTTATGTCAGTTATTCTTTAATCCAGCCATTATTTTACTTGAAATGAGAAGAAAATTTATTGTATTTATTTTATGTATTATTTATAATCCATCCAGTTAAATTTGTAAACTGAGAATAATAATTTGTTAAAATATAATTGATGTGTACATATTATGTAAAAAACATATGTAAAACATATTATGTTTTACATGTATTACAGATGTCCACCAGTAAAATAAGCAACTCAGTCATTTTACTGTTAGTTTAAACTCCTTGGTCACTTTGTTAGGTACTATATAATCTAATACAATCCACTACAACAGCTCAGATATCAATGTTTAGTTTTTGTAAAAGATTCAACTCTGTGTTTATTATTGACGTTGAAGTTTGCAGTGCTGTACATGCATGCATCTATGCATGAAGCCATTCATTCACACATCGACACACACTTACGGAGTCACACATATTGATATCCTTTAATCCAGACCTTCTTTCACTTTAAATGAGAAGAACAGTTATTTATGTATTTCTATGTATTATTTGTAATCCATCCAGTTGAATTAGAAAAGTGAGAGTAATAATTTGTTAAAATATAATTGATGTGTACTTTATTTGATTTGACAGTTGTTGACTACACAGATACGTTGTTACTACTATTAGGCTTCTTGAATATATTGATATATATATGGCAGTAAATAGCGCTAGTTAGATATTATTGTAATGTTTTTGTCCGAGGAGATTTTCTCAATCTGGACCTTTTGGAAATTTAGTTGAATACCCCTGCTTTATACTTTACCCAATGAGTACTACAAAAGAGTATTGAAATGATGTGACAACTGATATTAGATATACTTTAACACCAATTTTGTTTTTGATTACACTGCAGAAAGGCAATTTTTTGACTTCTCAGAACAAGGTGATTTCAAATATGAATACAATGTATTGAAAGGTACTCTGTGCATTTGGTAGATTTGCCGGCATCTAGCGGGGAGGATGCAGATTACAACCAGCTAAACTTTTTCAAGCTGTGCCAAGCGAGTAGGAGAAATACGGTGGCCGATGTGAAAACCTGAACGCATGAAACACAGCAATTCGTATTTGTCGTATTAAGGCGTTAATGTTGCACTGATGCACTCTGGATCAACCCGTGTGTGTCTGCAGGTGGAACACAGCACCCCCCTCACAGAACATAAAACTTAAAAGTTGCACAAACTGAGAAGTTGAAAAGAAAGTCTCTGGAGGAACAGCAGTTCAATGCACAATAAACATTTATTTCAGCAACTCACAGGACAGTGGGACATATCCAAGGGACAGACCTCCGTCCACTTGTCACTCGTTGCGTCGTAGGACTCGACATTACTGCAGGTGCAGTGGCCGTTACAGCCCCCAACATGCCCCCTGTGCTCGCGAAGAGACTCCACTGGCTGGTCTCAGGCCTGTAGCGCTCTGCCCGTCAAAACCTCCCGTGGCGTAGATGCACTCGCCCAGCACAGCGACGCTCACGTAGCATCGGCGGTGGTACATGGGTGGCCCCTCGTGCCAGGTGCGCATGCTCACGTCGAACCTGCGCACGCTGTTGAAAGCTCGACCCCGTTGAAGCCACCGACGTAGTAGATGCTCCCGTTGAGGACGGCGGTGCCGTGGTAGGCGCGAGGACCCCACGTCTTGGTCTGTCACCTGCATCCAGAGGTCGGTGCTGACGTCGTACGATTCGATGCTGTTCGTTGGATCGGTGCCGCTCCAGCCCCCAATGGCCAACAGGATGCCGTTAGGCAGGCGAGGGCGGGCGAGAGGGTTGCTGAGATGCGCAGAGGGTCTGAACCTCATGATGGGACTTAGGATTTCGATGACTGCCCTGACCATGTGCAGGCACTCAGCGTTGTTTTTCACCAGCTCATTGGACATCACGTTCAACCTCACGTAGTCCTTACTCATCAACACCAGTCGCACCTACACAGAGACTGCAGCACCACAGCGAACAGCAGACATTGCAGTGCTCTTGTAACAACACTATGTGTGTGTCCGCCTCAAGAATACATCACAGAAATTGGCGACGAGGATAAAACTACGTTCTCGCAGGGTAGGAGAGACACTCGGTGTCAGTACTAGTGAGTATGATGGCCCTGTTTGGGAGAATTGACGAATTCAAGCCAGAAAATGAACAATGGTCCGCGTACATTGAACGGATGGAACAATTCTTCGAAGCTAACGACGTAGCCGAAGATAAGCAAGTAGCTACGCTTCTCAGTGTAATGGGTGCGGCTACTTATGGGCTTTTGAGAAATCTGGTGCAGCCCAGGAAGCCAAAAGATAAGACGTTTGACGAAATAGTGGTCGTTCTAAAGGAACATTATGAGCCCAAGCCCTTATTAGTAGCTGAAAGGTTTTGCTATAACCGGTGTAACCAAAAAGATAACTAGCCGGTGGCTCATTATGTAGCAGTGTTGAAACAATGCGCATCTAACTGTGAGTTCGGCGCCAACTTGGACGCATCACTGCGAGATCGTCAGTGGAATAAGAAACGAGGGCTGCCAGAGGAGACTACTTTCGGAAAATGATCTTACTTTTGCAAAGTCTTTTGAGATCGCGCTCAACATGGAGACTGCCGACAGAGACGCACGTCAGTTGAGAGGGATGGAAAGTGAAAGTGTCGGGGCGGCAAGCATTCACAAGGTGAGGCCACAGCGGACAAGGAACTGTTACAGGTGCAATGGAAAGAATCACGAGCCAGATGAGTGCCGTTTTAAAGAGACTAAATGCCATAACTGTGGCAAGACTGGGCATATTAAAAAGGCATGTCGGTCCAAGGCACAGGCAGAGAGTGAAAGGCATTCATGGGGCAGAGGAAAGAAACACACAAAATATGTGGAAGCTGAAGAAGATGCTGAATTGGGTGTGTTCACAATTTTGACTGTCACAAGTGAAGATGCTGACCTGTATAAAGAAATATTCACTGTAGCTGAGGTGAGGTTAGAGATGGAAATAGATACTGGGGCTGCAAGGAGTATCATTTCACGGGGTACATACAGGGAGAAATTCTCACACTTGCCACTGCAGAGAAGTAAAGTTAAGCTTAAAGCTTATAATGGAGGTCGCATTCCCGTACACTGTCTCCAGCGGAGAAAAAATATTCTCAAATCGAGAAAGAAGCTCTTGGACTGATATATGGAGTAAAGAAATGCCACCAGTACTTGTGGGGTAGACATTTTAACTTAATAACTGACCATAAACCACTTCTGATACTGTTTGGTGAGCACAAGAGCCTGCCTACACTGGCCGCAGCACGCATTCAGAGGTGGGCAATTATATTGTCAGCGTATGACTACCACATTGTCTATCGCAAATCAGAAGAGCACAGTAATGCTGATGGACTCTCCCGCTGTCCCTTGCCGGAGACCAGCGACACAGGAACAGCCGTGACTTCAGCTCTAGTCCACTCACTGCTGGCGGAGCATATACAAGAAGCACCACTCAACGCAACACAGATCGCAAGGACGACACGCACTGACAGTGCGTTGTCACGAGTGTATAAGTATGTCATGGAAGGCTGGCCCATTCAGGTAGAGGAAAACCTAAAGGTGTTTTTCTCAAAGAGAAATGAGTTGTCCACAGAGCAAGGTTGTGTCCTATGGGGGACCAGAGTCATTGTACCCTCCAAGATGAGAAGAGCTGTCTTAAAAGAGATTCACTCTGGGCACCAAGGCATAGTGAAAACAAAGGCCTTAGCTCGCAAATATGTATGGTGGCCGAACCTTGACTTGGAAGTGGAACAGATTTGCAAGGAATGTGAGACATGCCAGTTGGATCAAAAGATGCCACGCCAGGTTCCACTACAGCCCTGGGAGTTCCCAGGTGAGTCCTGGAAGAGACTACACATAGACTTTGCTGGACCGTTCCAGAACCACATGTTCATGGTTGGAAGTGTTTCGTATGTCACAGATCATCTCTCAAGCAACAATCACCAGGCTCAGGAGACTGTTTGCCTCTTACGGTCTCCCTGAACAAATTGTGACAGACAATGCGACGACATTCACATCAGACGAGTTCCAGACTTTCGCCAAGCAGAATGGGATTCTGCACAACACAAGTGCACCTGGACATCCAGCAACAAATGGTCTGGCAGAGAGATATGTTCAGACGTTCAAGACAGGTATGAAAAAGCTTGCTTCACTGAACATTGAGGACAAGATCTCACTGTTCCTGCTACAATATCGGACTATGCCTAACTGCACTACTGGACAGTCCCCGGCTGATCTGTTTCTTCACAGACATATCCGGACAAGGTTGGATTTCCTAAAGCCTTGTACCAAGGAGACGGTACGCAAGAAACAGTATTAGCAAAAAGAACACCATGACCGCACTGCTGCAGACCGTTTCTTTCATGCGGACGACGCCGCTTATCTGCGCAGCACTGTGGCGGGGAGTCACAAGTGGATTCCAGGATTGATTGTGAGACAGACAGGCCCTGTTTCATATCAAGTCAGAGAGCGGGACTCCGACACAGTACACAGACGTCATGGAGACCAGCTGCGAGCTCGAGCTATTGCTCAACCTGATATTGATGTCACTGAATCACAGGCTGAACTGGGTGATGGTGAAGACTGCAGCAGTTCTCAGGAAGTTGTCGACGCTAACATGCAGACACCCGAGCTTCTGGAGCCCGAACCAGTGGTTCTGAGGCGCTCAAACCGAATGACTAAACCGCCAAAGCGATATATGCCATAAGACTGTATACTCCTACAGCGGACTGTATCTTTAGCTTATACTTAGACAGACAACCTGAAAATACATACCTCATACATAAGGGAATGTTGGATGATGTAAAATATTGTGTTTAACTTCGGCCATATGTTATTGTTAAAAGTATCAGGAAACTGTTGTTCAGTTAAGAATGCTTAAGTTGTTGTTCTCAGTTAAAAGGGGGAATAATGTGGTGTATTGATCACATTACGTTACTTGGTTGAAATGCTGAAGATGCAAGTCTAAGGCCATATCCACAATAGTCCCGTTTTGCTACGTTTACACTGAGCAGCCACACCACGCCGGAGTTTTGGAGCACCCTAAACGGAGGAACCTGAAAACTCCGCCGTGGTTGGAGGTATTTGAAAAAATGAGCCCACACCCATGCTCGCTACTGGATTGGTTATTACCAGCCATGACTTCTCCGTCCCTGATTCGTCACACTCACTATCACGTGACCCGTACCCGGAAGAAAACAAACAGCCGGGCGACCAGCAGCGATTCATTTCAACATGGATAACGAATGGCATGCCTTGCTTGCTGTGTTGCAGGGGCGGACTGGCCATCGGGGATACCGGGGGAATCCCCGGTAGGCCGACGGGGTTTGGGCCGGTCCAATACCGGACCACCTCCATCATCAACCGGCCCTCGCTCTGAGATCGCCGACCCCGACTGTATTCTATGCTTCACAGAACACGTTCAATTTACTCTAATACTTAAAGCTCATATTCACTGACGAAGATTTATACTCCTCCTCGCGATCTGTATTCACACTCGTGGTTTCCATCTGTGAGCCGGCAGCACCCCTACACACACACACACACACACACACACTCACACACCCAGAATGCAATCTGCCCCAAAGAGGCGGGTCTATGAAGCAGTTTAGCCAATGATGCTTTAATGCTGATTTAAGATATAAATGAGTGACATACAATTTAGCCAATCAGCGTCCTCAAATAGATTCAGCTCTACTAGCCAGCTAGTAGAAACAGCTGCGCGTTTCCCTCCGGACTAGTCTCTACAGGCGAGCACTGCTCCTCCAAGAGCCGTTTCAGAGGAGAACTTTGGCGGAGAAACTGCACAATCAGACAGCAGGAAAGGGAAGCAGTACGCGAAGATTCTCTACTAGCTGTACACCAGACAGGTTTAGCTAGCTGGATGACGTCATGCTAATAACTTATTTAGCTTTTTAAAACAACTGGGACAGATCCAGCACGGACAGTTAGGGAGTGAGAGACATGAAGCACCTGCTGAGACATGATATATAGTTATAAATACATTATATATATATATATTTATATATATTATTATTAATAATAATAATAATAATAATATTATATTGATTGGATGTGGCACAGCCCTACAGAGAACATGTTCCATCAGCTCCAATGCATATAACCATCTGATACTAGCCCAGAGTTCAGCATATTCATCTAGCAAACTATACCTACCTTGGAGTGTTACAATGGCGAGTATTATTTTATTCAATGTGTCCATCCAGGCAAATTGGTGGATCCAAATGTAAACAAATTCTTTGTAATCATCCAAAATAATGTTAAGTGTGTGGGTATTTTTCCAAGTAGGCCACTGACTGGTTGATACGTGCGATGCATTGAGTGGGCAACGCGCCGTGTATTGAGTGGGCCGGTCTGACAGTAAACTCCCGGGCCACTTTTTCCCCCCAGTCCGCCCCTGCTGTGTTGTCTGTACTAGCAGCTATTGTGGCGTTAAATGCGTCATTTTACAATGCTGCTATTGCCTACAGGCGGAGGAGGCGAGCTATTCTTCGAGCGATGAGCGACCATTCCCGAGTCCAGAGACGCTATCAGCCGGACATGGAGCGCCGGTTTTGTGCACGCTGTATTACCTGTTGCGTACTAGCAGCTGTTGTGCAGTAAAAAGTCTGCATTTATGCGGAGGAAGCAGCTGTTATTCTAGCGATTAGCGAGCTGCTTGACCATCGGCGATCAGCCCCCACGGAGCGGCTGTCTGACGCTACAGTTAGCAATAAATGCTATTCAGAGCTACAGCTACAAACAGACAACACAGAGGAAACGAGTGAGAGACGAGTGAGAGACGAGTGATCGACGCTGATTCGTTTTACTTCTTCCGTTTGGCAGCCTTGAGAGACCTTAAGGTGCGTTCACACCAAACGCGTTGATTTTTTGACGCGCCGCAAAAACGCGTCCAACGCGCCGCCGGTTGTGTTCACACCAAACGCCGCAAAATCGCCGGAGAGGGGGCGTGGTTTATAGACCTGGATGAACACGATTGTGTTATTTGCATTATTATTATTATTTGCAGTTTTGCATTATTATAAAAGGAGACCAGGCGGACCAAAAGTAGGAGAAATGGCCTCAGAGGGTTTTAAAAGCAACATGGAGGGTGTTAGTAGGAGTCAGTCGTGCCTGAGACAAACAATAAAGGTTTGGACGTTGGAATGGTGTTTTTATCTTTTTTGATTTCATATTTCATATTTTTGATTTCATATGCTTCCTGTCTTATAAATTATAGCAGATTACATGTGAGCTGAGAGGATGAAAATGAGAATAACTTAAAAACTAATATGAAATATTTAAATGAAATATTTCAAACAGAATCAAGATTATTCACTGTAAGAGGAGAAACACTTTGAAATATTGCGTTCCATGGGGTCTCAGAGAGTACAAGTTTAAAAGTGATTCAAAAAACATTTGTTTTTCCATATTTTGTTTCATATCAACATGAAGAAAAGTCATATTACTCCTTAGTTAACATTTTACTTTACTGCCCCACCCAATCGATATCATATATTATCTAGTTTTATAATAATTACATATTTTGAAATAAATACTGTTTTGAGGTGTAGAGCAAATAATCAGTGTTATAATATAATATAGCTTCTAGCAGAGATGGGGGGTGGGCTGCAGAGGGCCACACCCTCCCGCTTATTAATAACTGGTCTATAAACTTCTAAAAGTAATAAACTACATTTCTATCCTCTGAGTATTAATCTGTCTCCCTTTCTAGCGCCTGCCTCACATGTGAATGTTGTAATTCAACAGAAATCGCAAAAAACACCCAGCCAGGCTGTTCTTATGCCACAAATCTTTGAGAAGTGAAGCTTATTTTACAGTTTCTTGTAAGTCTCTTTGGATAAAATTGCCGAAATAATACGTATTTCAGAAACACAACTTGCATACTTCCTGTTTGTTGTGGCCGAGCCGATCTTGTTTTTTTCTTAAAGATTTAGGCTTTAAAAGGAAAAAGGACAGGAGGTTACTCAGTTACCAACAGCAATTTACTGATATAGACACATATGAGAAAGCACATCTTTAATACGATGGATTAATCAATGATATGAACATTCATTCATACCTGCCTGATCTTGCACCATTTTCCAGAAGTCACAGCTTCCTCCCTCCCTTGAATGCTTTGAGGAGTTTGCTCATGCAAATCATTTGTACTTCAGACTTGTTGCTGCCACACAACCGGGTGATAACCACCCCGGCTGAATGTTTCTATTGTGGCTGTTGGCAGCAGGCTCCATGACACGTTTTCGGCTGTTTGTAAAGAAGTCAATGAGAAAACCCTTCAAAAACACAAAGCCCTGAAAAACCCTCTAAAATCACAACAGCAGCCATGTTTTCCAGATTTTGCTTCACGTAGCCTGACGTTGCCAGACCAAACATCAAATGCTGATTGCAGTTGTCTGGAACCTCTCAGTTCCTTTTCAACCTCCAAGGGACGTGATCAACGGGCGTCGACCAAAAGGCCTCTGGACGCAAACGGGAAGACCTGCAACCAACCAGAGCAGCAAAGCGCGTGACGTGGCGATGAGGGCAGTGTGTCTGGATGGCTACATGAGCCCCTACTAGCACAACGCATCAAATCTGCTAACCCAACTGCCTGCAGCTGAGTTGCATTGTGGGTAATGTAGGCACCAGGCTTTGACTATAAAGAAGAATGCCAGAAGAAGAAAAAAAGATGTCTCTGGTTCTGCTGCATCGGTTTTCATCCTTTTTTGTTTAAAGCTGTCCGTTTGTGAGTCCGCCGATGTTGCACGAGTACAATAAATCAGTGGAGTACTTCTTAGTCAGCACATAGATAAAAAATAAACTCTATTCTCTCGTGAGGACTGTCTTACTGTCAATCTATTTTCACACAAATGTGAAGTGTAGTGACCTGACCACCAACTTTTCTTTATGTGTTCTCCCTGGTTTGGCCTTCCATCTACACTAAGCCACCATTTACAATTCCAAAAACAGACTTGGGAACACAGGGAAAACATCTGGTGATCCATCTGAGTCGTGGTTCTACTGCTGTTACTTTACACTGTGGGGAACACTTGTTAGGTTGTTTCAGGACAAGCCAGGGTGTTAAAGTCAGGCTTCATCTTCACCAATCAGGACTGATGGCGCCATCGCAACCACCACTGAAACGCTGGATAAAAGCTGCGCATGCAGCGGCATCCAATCACACACCTCGAGTTCCTTTGTCTCCATGTGAATTTAACAATTTAGGACATTTGGGGTAAATACAAAGCATTACACGGAATTTGGCTTGATGTGCGTTATTACTGTAATCGTAGCGGAAGCTCTTTACATGAGGAGCTGCACGTCAGTTAATCCCAAATTGTGTTTTTCTCTGTGAGGCATGCTAAGAACGCCAGATAAGCAGATTCCAGTAAATCCGGTTGTTGTTGTTGTGGCCGATGTTGTTGTGAGGGATTCTAGCAAAAACACCACAACGACCCTGCGACCGGATTGGATTTCAGTCGCTGGGTGAGAGTCCTGCAGGAGAGCGTGTTGTTGTCACTGCGGCTCAATGATGTTGACAGCGAACGCCATTTATTACAGAGTTCATTCATTTCTGCTGCTTTCCTTAGAATCCATTATTATCCAGAGTCCCTTCAAATATATGACGTGCATCTGGAAATATGAATTTGCAGGCAACCTTCATAACACCTTGAAATTCGTTTGTCAAATATTTAAAATGAATAAAAAATGAAAGGGGAAGTTGTTAATTAAGGTGAGAGATTAGGTTAAGGTGTTTAGGTGTCTCTGGCTACACCTTTATGTAGATTAGCATGTTTTCTGGGACACAGATTTGTTCAGTATGTTTTATGTTTCAAAGTGTGAAATAGACGCTGTTGTCTTCAATAACTGTGCAACATATTATCATCCTTTTTTTAAGCCAACGTGCAATTTTTGGAAGCTCTTATTTGAAAGATGTGTTTTATCTTCCATGAAGTGATGTTTCTATGCCTAATTATTCCCCAAATGCCCTTAAATCAATAAATCCCATAAAAACGTCCCTGCCTTGTCGTTGGCACTCGGCCCACACGTTCCTCTTAAAGCAGTAAATGTTTAAAAGCAGGTCACAAACATACATATAGTTAAAGATGCTGAGTATTGACCTGAAACAGCATTTGTTGGGGACTATTTCCGGCTGCGGATTAACGCAGATTTGGACCACTTGTGAGTATTTTCAGCAGCAGGGCGGTGTATGATGGATCCACTCAAAACAAACCACAGTCTGCGTTCATCGCAATGAAGGAACGCGCCGCCCAGTGCAACAGTGTGGCTCAGTGACGTGTTTCTAATAGTTTGTTTAATGGAGCTCCACGGCACAGAGAGGACATATATCAGGACCTGCTGCTGATAATAATCTGTTGTTTGTTGTAGCTTCTGTTCTTTTCATGGGATTTCATGAGGATCATTTGTTGACAGTAAAAAAACACTGAGAATATTGCCGGCCTCAGACAACCGTAACCCTACATACACACTGAACAAAACACCAAGGGCTACGTCAGCAGAGCAACTCCACAACAGCTGGATTTCGCAGGAACTTCATTGATTTTGCCCACTGAACACTTCGGTGGAAGGAAGAAATGAAATGTTGAAGTGAACCCTCAGAATGACTGAGCAGCAGCGAGTGGGCCTCGGTGTGATTAATGCTGAAATACACAAAGCTCAGAGCAGCTGAATTAATATGTGGATGATGGGAAAGGCAATTCTTCCTCAAATAAAAGCGGCCTTTCATTCATCTCTGTCCTTTGTGGCGCTGTAGTACCGTAAACACAGACGCACACACTGCCCGCCCACCGACCCACACACACACACACACACACACACACACACACACACACACACACACACACACAAAGGCTTTTGTTGTGGCCCCCCTATTGCGTAAATAGCGGAGACAAATGAACAAAAATCACCGCTGATTGTCGACAGGTAAGACTGAAGAAGCTGGGGCTGTGTGTCAGTGGGCCACCTGGGAACAAAGTGACAGGCTGTGTGTGTGTGTGTGTGTGTGTGTGTGTGTGTGTGTGTGTGTGTGTGTGTGTGTGTGTGTGTGTGTTTGTGTGTGAGAGAGAGGTTGCAACAATGAATCTATGCTCTTTAGAAATGGAGATCAATTTCCACACGGTTGCTTTTAAAGGCTTTGGCAGGAGAGTAATATGTAAGTGTGTGTGTGCGTGTACCTGCTTGAGTCAATTCATTGTGTGTACTCGTGTGTGTTGATGCCGGTGTGCGTGTGTGTGTGTGTGTACATCTGGGCTTTTATGTGCTTATTTTGTGCAGAGAGATTGAACAGGTGGAAGTGTGTGTGCGTGTGTGTGTGTGTGTGTGTGTGGGTGTGTGTGTGTGGGTTTGAAGGAGGTCCGGGCTCCATCTCTCAGCAAATCAGCAGGCCTGAAAATCCAATCTGCCTGGAGAGACAGCAGGCTGTACATCATCTGCCATGGATGGACACTATCAGCGCTTTATCAGTGACCGCCCCCCAAAACACACACACACACACACTTTATCTTTCACTGACCACATGCGTGAATGAACACACACATCCACACACAGCCCGCTGTGACAGAGACTGATAGGCATTATTACCATCATGGAGGGAGGCGGAGGGAGGAAGTGAAACTCTGGCTTTAGTCTGAGGGACCTTGAGGCGCGGCACACTAGCGCAGATGCAGACAGCTGTGACTGTCCCTGTTTGCAGATGACAGCCTCCTATCCCACCATGTTCAGCCCGATGATTTGGACCCCGGTTGTGACCCGGATGCCCGCAAAAGGCAACGTCCTGCTACGAGATTTCTCGCTCATTGCATCACCTCCGAACGTTGCCAAACACCGTCATCGTTGTGCATAAATAGAAGAAGAATGAAATAGGCTTGAAGCGTAAAAATACTCTGGGTCGTGGTAAGACACATATTATGTCAGTAAAACATAGCGTTATGTGGCCTATGTAGACAGATGGATTGATTAAGAGAGAGGGAGAGACAGTGCAAACTGAGGAGAAGAAGATGGAGCATATAGCAATCACTTCTCCATCTATCTGTCTGGATAATTAATATAAATCTGCTCATTTACCATCAGCTAATCAATCTAGATTCACACACACACACACACAGTGTCACGAGCACACTTAGCAGTTCTTGATGGCCTGATTGTCTGCTCATATGGCTCTGCATGAATCTGTAATGAATGAGAATGAATGCGGCAAAGGAGGGATGGAAGAAAAATATTCTGATTAGAGACAAACAAGCGAAAGATTGATGGAAGTACAGCAGCCTCCGCATGCTTCATTCATCACTGATGCTGGAGGGGTTGGACGGGGGACAAATGCAGGATTGTGCCACACCAGCTGGGATACAGACTCTACTGCAGAACCTTTATATCCACGTTTTGTTTTGAGGGCGGAGTCACTGATGACAAAATCAAAGTTCCATCAAAGAGAGTTAAGGGACAAACTCATTGAGTTTTATGATGCGGATGCTGAATTTCTCTCATGAGAGAAATGATGGCCGAAAGTAATAAAAAAACAAAAGACACCAAAGTTGCAATATACTACTATATTGTAATATGTAAGTTTTAACGCTGTAGCTGCTGTTCAAGGTTGCTAACTGTTGTACTTCACATCGTGTTGGGTATTCGGGTCATAATAAGATGATCGTGTTTCAGTCGTCATTCAAGTCTTAAATGTGTGTAGATGAGGTAACGCTGTTTACGTCGATCTCAGTTCTGTGACAGTTTGAGCTGTACGTGACGCGTTTGAATGAGTTCATACAGATAACGTGCTAGTATTATTTAGTTTTATATTTGTAGAAAGTGAAATAACTTACATATAGTAGAATAAAAAGTACAAAAGTCCCCTCAAATGTTCAAAAAAAATAATTCTTGTCTCGTGCATAAAATTTGGATTCTCAAGTAAAGCACCACCAACTTAAAGTGAAACACAGTCCTTAGTAACTTTCCATCATTGCTTGGAGGTCCCACACCTCACACAGTGAGTATTAAATATTAAAGAACGAGGTCCTTGTAACGTGTTTCACACTTTATTCATAGAAAAGCACTGAGATTCCAACACAAATCAATATAAAATGGTAGTAGCGTTACATAAATAGTAATAAATTCTCGCTTTATAGACAGTAGTTCAAGAAGATGCACAAAAAAAATTACAAAATAACCCCCAAAATAAACAAGTGTTGATAAGCTATCATACTTCTGTGGCAACAAATACTGGAAATACCTTTTTCATAATCAGTAGCACAAAGAGGCAACAAACACTTTCCCATCTTCCCTTAAGTTAGAAAGAATCCAAAAGCAAAACAAAGTGTGAAACAGTAGGTGAACTAGATCTCTACCAGCAAAGAGGACGCGCCTACGGAAGAATGAAGGGGGAACCATGAGGACCGGAGGACACGTTCAACACCGGCTGAGCAACAGAGAGGGAGGAGCGCGTTCGTTGTCCCGCTGTCAGTAAACGCATCACACGAAGGCAGCGGGCTGGATCTCTCTGTCATCCATGAGTCAGCAAAAACATGGTGCGGATGTAGTAGCCAAGAAATGGACTCAACCTTCCTGTTTAATCCTCATGTAGAAACCTTGCAATAGTTTTGTTTGTGCTGCTGATGTCTCAGCTGCTTACTGACACGCCGGTGCATGGCTCCTCCCTGCGTGAGAGGGGAGGGGGATAAGTGAAGATTTACAGATTTAAAAGGAAGAAGTAATGCGATAGAAGAGGTGAACTGTGAAGGGAGAGAAAGCGATAAAAAAAAAGTAACAACGAGGAATGAACACGAGCGCGCCCACAGGCCACGCCTCCTTTTGTTCACACGGTTGACGTTGGTGACTCGCTGACTTGTGTATTGTTCCGTCTCACTGCGGTGCTGCCGCCACACGACACCACTGAGAAGACACTGAAGGCTTTGAGTCCTGCTTAAATTAAAAATTAAGACAACAACAAAGAAGTAAAGCAAAAATAAACTTTGTACATTGATCGGTCACAAAGGCATTTTCCACCATATTCATTTTGTCCCCTGCGTCTCCTCCTAAATGTTGCAGCGTATGCAGGCCGGCTACTGCGCATTGTCCAAATACAAGCATGCTGGGTCTTGTCTCTGTCCGTCCACCCCCCTCTCTCTGTAATAGTGGTTCAGTCCACTGAGTCTTTTTTTTCGGGACGTCTTTTAAGAGGTGACAAGACCACCGCAGTGGTTCTGCATAGTCAGGTTTAGTACGTATCTGTTTACAAGTGAATGCCTCCCTCGGTTTCAACTCAGAACATGCTTCCTTTTAGAAAACAGACTTTTTTTTCCTCTCTTTGCAAATCAATAAAAATACAAATAATAGTAGCTATTATAGCGAAAAACAAACTTAAAGAAATGCACACAGGAGCACCTGAGAAATGCCTTGAAGTCTTTGCTCTTACAAAAAAAACGCTGTCAAATTCACCGTCCCAACCAGTTCAAGTACACCCCCGCCAAAAAAAACAACATAAAAATAAAGTAAAAACAAACACGTAACATACTTATCATAAATAATTATAACTTTACAATTTTCTGAATTGACACTTTCATATTTACAATATCTTAAATGCTTAATGCTACTACTTTTTGTTTTGTTTCTTTAAGTGATGTCCCTGAGAACTGAGTTTAGCCTCTCTTCTCTTTCTTTTGCTCAGTTTTCCTTTTTTTAATTTGTTTCCTCCATTCTTCTATCTGCGTTCCTACCAACCGGACAGACCCAGAGTTGTGACTGACTACCCGGGGAGTGGGTGAAGGTAGCTCTCATGGAATGTAAAAAGCAGACAATAAAATGTTCCTCCGTTCAAAGAAATAAAAACCTTTTTGTGACTCTGTGTTACTAAAACAATCACTAACATAAATGCTGAAGCAGGCAGGAACGTACTGAAGAGGTATCTGTGTGAAGTGCTTGTACGATGGCGGATGAGTCCGACCGGTGCGCTCTTGCTGTACTGTGAACTGCCAACAGTACTTTGCCACTGGGTAAGATAGGGGAGCGTGGACATCCCTGTGCCGAGGCATGTGGTTTCAAACATGTACGATTAAGTCATCAAGTCATACATAGAACATCTATCTGCGGTGTTTGCACGGTGTAGCTTTAACCCTTTGAGAAAGATAAGGCAGCTCGTCGCCACAGTCCACAATGACCACAGCCAGCAGCTCTCACAGGGAAGTGGCTTCAGCAACTGGAGACTCTTTTCCATCACGAGAGGCCGAGGAACTGGAGGAATATGACTTAGCTAAGCATATTTATCTATGCTGCAGCCATAATGGGGAACGGTGTGATTACTGCAATTACCCTGTTTTTTAATCTTTTAGATTTCTTTTTTGTTGTTGTTGTACTTTATCCAAACAATACCACACGGTAACTGTTTTATTGGCCACTTGGGGGCAGTGGTTCAAGCGGAGAACACAAGAATGACACATCATCCTCTTACAAAGTTACTATGGCTAACGTGTTAGCATACAGCTTCTAATCTACACATAAGGCAGAGATGTGACATAAGTGTTTGGAGTCGTGTTTCTGGCGACTAAGCAAATGTTAGTTCAATAGGAACTCTCTCTTTAGCTCCATTTTGGTCTTCACCGACTCTTTAGAAGCTAAATGCTACACTAGCTAGCAGCTAACTTTGCGCGTCTACTGTTTGGTGCGAGGCAGCCGGTGTTAGCTTTCTTTGCGGACCACAGCTACGCTGGAAACGAAGATGACGAGCACAGCAAGACTTCACCAAACGGTAAGTTTAAAGGCCGGAAAAAAATCTAAACTATTAGCTAAAGGACGTTAGCTTTGTAGTGCAGAGTTGGGTGTATCAGTTGATTTATTGTTCACATAACAATATTAGTTAGTGCAGATGTATAAGTGGTATGAGCCTAGTTCTACTATAAATTCAAAAAAATATATATTTTGGAAGGCTTTTTTATTCTAGATATACAAGGCAGAGCGTGTTCCTTGTTTTCAGGCCAATATTTGTTGTAATTGTTTAGCATTTATTACCTTATTCTAACTGTTACATTCAAATAGTGCTTATTTGATCAACCACAAGTGCTGCACATTTCACCGCGAGAACTCATGGCAATATACAATGGTAAAAAGTACTGTCTGCCAGGGCTTTAGGGGTAAAGGGGTATGATCCATGACCAAAAGAAGCAACGATGGAACCAGATGTCTGCTCTTGAAAAGCCGTACGCTCTGGGGTTCATGAAATAGTTCCGGCAAAAGTTCTTGAGATGGAAAAGGGACTTTAGCTACCGGCAGAGTTACCAGCCGACGGACGCTGGAATCAACCCAGGTCCCTCCATGTTTCAAAGCCTCCTAACGGAACACAACAAGAAGGTGACATTAACGCCGCCGGGGTGATAGAAATGAAGCACAGACTTGACTAATATTGCTTATTGACTAAATCCCGATGTAGCGAGGGAAAGGTGACGGGCTTCTAGATTTGAAAACATGCACTCTGTGAAGCAACACTGTGCTTCCTCTGAAGATAGTCTTCAGGAACAGCACTGACCAGCAGACGTCGAAGGGGAGGAGCTAAGCTAGAGTGGCTTTAGTCGGTACCGACGTCTTCTACACAGCACGTGTAGTTGTGTGTTCTGCCCGCTCTACTCTAAGATGCCCTGAATGAAACATGAGGCAGATTCTTCTGACAGAGAAGTTAAAGCTGGGAAATAATACAGTGGAGGTATGGCGGTAACGCTATGCACGCTTTCTGACCTCAGTAGAGCTTTTCTCTTTTGGAATGACAAGTTCCTTCCACTTTGAAAACCACTTCCTCTTCTTCTCCTTCACCGCAGCTCAAAGCGTCTGCTGACTCAAAGTAAGTACCCCATCCAACCAAATCTTTTGGTTTATAAATAGTCATGTGCCACCAAAAAAGAACCAAAAAGTCCCTTTTGTTTTTTTCCCCCCGATCACAATCTTTTGACTTTTTCCTACTAGACTCAACATTAGTTTGTTTTTGTTGTTGTTTCTTTGACATTTCAAGCCGTTTCCCCCCTTTTTGCAGTCTCAATGAAGCAGAGCAATGCACTGCCAACACTTCCTGGCTCACATTCAAGAAACAAAACAACAAAACAGGACAAAAACTTAAGACTTAGTCAACAAATGGCTCAACATAAGAAGTAAAAATACAAGGAATCCAAAATAAAAACTTAAATAGAAACAAATAAGTCGATCTACTTCCCAAGAAGAGGGTCCCTGTGAGGGAGGGTCGAGGTCAGCCGAAGCGCTCCCTGACCAACATCATCAGTTTCTTCTTGCCCTTGTAGATCTGTTTCAGGTTGTCTATGAACTGGGCGAACTGAATGTGGCCGTCCTGTGCCAGCAGGAAAGTCTCCCGCGCTTTGCTCAGGAACTCTATGAACTCCCCGTAGTGCCGCGGACTGATGTGCGTCAGTCGAGAGTGCGTGGTGTTGATGTACGCCGAGATCGTGGCGTCCAGGAGCTGCCGCAGCGGCGCCTTGTCCGTCGACATCAGCTTGCCAGAGTTCCTTCTCCCGGGAATGCCGGCGAGACCCGGCGCCGTCATGGTGCACCGCCGCAGGATGTCGGACAGCACCGTGGCGCAGTGCACGCTCTTCACCACCAGGGGGATAATGGCCGCCAGCTCGTTTTTACCCAGGGAGTGGCTGAGCGCGCAGGCCCAGAGCACGTCGTTAATAGCAGAGTGCGTGTCCTGGTTGTAGGCCAGGTTAAGGTGGGTCATGGCGAGGGAGGCCAACTTGAAGGACCGCAGAGGATATCCTCTGTGTTCCATGTACCTCGCGATGGTGAATAGCTGGGAGTAAGTCATACCCGTGGACGCCGCGTCGATCACGATCTGGTAGGCCGTCTCGAAGGCGATGTGGTCCTTCTCGCAGAGCGTCAGAGCTGACAGAGCGCAGTTCTGGGGGTCCTTCATGGCGCACTGCAGGGCCAGCGTCCTGGCACAGCTGGCCAGCTCCTCGCGCTGCGGGTAGTCGAGGCTGAGGCGCAGGATGGTGTTGTGGGACATGACGGTGGCCGCCACGATGCTGGTGGCCTCGGTCGGCGTGAAGAGGGTGTACCAGCTCTGTAAGATGCTCACCAATGCCCGCAGACCTGAGGAGGAGGAGGAGAGGAGTCAGAATGCCAATCACATGACACTGGCGTGATTCTAGCTCTTTGATAGTTGTTTATCAAGTTTATTCCACAGTTAAAAGAAAGATTCTGACAAGAGAGGAGAGAAAGAACAGAGAAGATGGTGCGCTTTATTCTGAAACGGGAGCTCATTAGCATTCAGAATCATTCAGAGTGATCTCTGAAGCTCAATGCTGACGAACAGTATCAGTTCATTTCCCGGTGTTGTTTTTGACTATTAGTTCCTGTTTTTGTCAGTTAAAGAATACTTTGAAACTAGGCAACTGCAACTTCCGCATGCTTTACGGCGGGCTTACTGTCATTGCCGCTACGTCACTCCTTTGAATTCCAAATATGGTAACTTCTGTTCATTGGTTTGCGAAAAAAACAACATAACGACGCCCGTAATCCAAGATGGCGATGGCAAAATCGCCAAACTCGTGGCTTCATAACGGGCGTCCACAATCCGATGGGTCACGATGACCACGTCCACTTCTTATATACAGTCCGTACTTGAAATGAGGGGCGTCTCAACTTAAAGGGGAACACCAATAAATAACGTGTTATATCTCCATGGCCTCGGAAGGTTCTTGTGAACATGAGCCAGAAACAAGAGAAGGAAGTCTCTAACAAACTTATTTTTTATACCCAGATGAGCTTTTATTCTATCATAGTGTTCTCGGCTGTGAAACAGAAAATGTACCCATAAACTCAAACCATCCCTCTGGGTGCTCTCAGTGTCATCCGTAACAACTTTCTCCATTCATTGTCTCTGGAGCAGTTCCACACTTGATACTTGATGGCATTGCAAATTGCACTCTAGTTTTTAGCTTTGGGAGAGAGTTGTTAATATTTTTTTGATTGTCTTGGACAATAGGAATAACATGCATGAGTATTAAAAATGGGCGTAGTTGCCCTTATCATTTATCCATACCTTTAGTAGTCATTGTACTGTTGCTCGGTTGCTTTTGTACCAGGTGTAGTATCACACACACACCTCGACATTGTTCTTGAAAGGCTCAACATAATATGACTGAAAGCTTTTGATTTGGACAGCGATACACTGTAATAAATCAGAACTCTGCCACCAGGCGCCACCTGTCGTATGATCTCACCACTGGAGCCCAGACGGTGCCAGTGTATCAGACCATTATAGACGGCAAACTTAAATTGAAGGAAAATCATTGATGACAATATTGTATAATTAGACTATGAATCCTGTTTTACCGGTGTGTGTGTGTGTGTGTGTGTGTGTGTGTGTGTGTGTGGGGAACGGCCTCACATACCGACTTCAGTGGCACAGGTTACCAGCCAGCGGACCATCTCTCTCCTTCTCCAGTTCAGTGTGGACAGAGTCATCCTCATCACCTGTGAAGCGCACACACATGCAGAAACATGAGGTTTTATTATCCTGCTACTTTGTAGAGCAATAAGAACACACATTAGATCAAGTTTTTCTTTTTTTCTAAAGAATATTGCCATAACAATTAAAACATTTCCGTACCTTTACCAAACAAGTGAGCATAAAATGTGAGATTTATTTTATGATTGAACAGTTAAGCACAGCACTGCATGTCTCCAGTGATGACAGCCGGATCCAAAAGTGTGTTGGTAAATGACCTAGATGACTAATTGCGACGCTTCCATTCCGAGCACTTTATTAGCACTTTTGCTGACAGGAATTCCGCCGATGCTCTGACTACCAGCGGGGAAGAGGCGGGTGAAGCTGCAGCAATGCCACTGCCTTGATGATCTGAAAGAGCGTTTTCCTTTTTTTTCCTCCGTGTTTACTGTGGAACCCAAAAGGCTTAATTACGCGGTTTCTCCTCAATCGAGAAACGGCGAGACGCTGTGTGATGTTTTCTCTGTTCATTTGTAGCGCCGCTGTGAAGGCCCGTGCAAATTACAAGTTCAAGGAAACTGTTGCATGTTTTGACTGGCGACCAGTGCTCAGATTTGTGTTTTGTGGTTAAATGATTTATGAAAATTGCTGACTCGCCCTCATACCTCGCCTACTCACTCACACACACACACACACACACACACAGTACCTGCAGGCCCAGCTCCAGTGCCACGTTGAGCAGCGTTATATCTGGCGGGTTGTCTGCGGGTGTGGCTATCTTAAAGGCATCCTGGGCCAGCTTGAAGATTAAGGAAGAGGAGTGGATGTTTTTCTGGATGGCCTCCAGCACCGTCCGCAACCTCAACATGTCACCTGCAGGCAAAAATATATATATATATATATATATATATATCATAACAAGCATCCACTGTTAAGAAACATCCAAAAGGGGACATTTCAGTGACCAGCCGTGGGTGCGTTAGCGGCGCGATGCGTTAGCGGCGCGATACCTTTAGCAGCAGTGAGCATGGTGGAGGCCAGCTCGCACTGCTGGGACTCCAGGTGTCCCAGCGTGAACCAGCGTGGGTATCTGCTCGGAACGATGGAGATGCCGTGATGAGGGTGGCCCATGTCCCCGGAGCCCGCTGAGGACTCCAGCACCGGCAGCCTGACGGAAACACACAACAACGTCTCATTGTTCACCGCGCCTTTAGTTTTCAGCAAAGTCTGGCGCCAGTTCCAACTAAACCAGGGAGAATTCAATCGTTGAAATTTGCATCAGAAAAAAATTAAATGCTCATATATACTCTAAAAAGACAGCTGGTTTATAGATGCTACAGGGGATTTAGTCTAACGTAAAGGTGGTATTGCAAAAGATCCGACTACTTTTACTAGTAATTAATGCATAATACTTAAAAATCGGATCGCCACGAATGACTTCTCTACATCTAAACACACTTTAACTAATATTAGAAACCCCTTTCAGTCTTAGGCACATGCTAGAGGCTCCAAAATCTAAATATACTTTACACTTTGCATTGTTTGCAAACTGACCTCATGGCGCGAAGAGCCACCTTGTACGCCAGGTCGGCGTCGTGCGGCAGCAGGGCAGAGAAGAGGTACTTGGCGAAGGTGTGCATGGGAACACTCTCCCTGTGGATGACCTCACCGAGGCCGCTGAACGGACCGGCTGGACCAAAGAGAGAGAGACGGGTTATTTTTCCTCCTCAACAATGTGAAAGAGCGTCGCGTGCGAAAGGCCTCGTCTCGGTACCTTCCAGCAGCTGTATGGCCTGTTTCCGAAGAGTCTGGACCAGCAGGTCATCCAGCTCCAGTTCCTGAAGTTTTACGACAATCTGCTCCTCGTTTCGACACACCTATAAAGCAATTCACACGTTTTATTCACTGCGATCGTAAAACAAAATCCACACAACTTGAGGAACAATTGGATAATTTCATATCAATGGTGTCAGTGAGATTTTGTTATTTTTACTTCAAAGATACACAGATCCAGAACCATGATTTAGAACCGTTTAGTGAGAGAAAATAACATAGCACGTTGGTTTAAAGGTTTAAATGCTTCCTTAAGAGGGGGTTGTGAGTTGGAGCTGCTCTGGCATCTTTGTGCGTCTGCTGTTACAGTACACACGACAGAGATTTATTCTATTCCACCACGACAAGGTCCTTTGGGTTCGAAATGCAATTCTTGACATTTAAATTCTTTTGAAATTCCATGTGTACGCTCTTACATTGCCTCTCTTTCTCTTCAGGCCTTTGGATTGTCTTGCTGTTGAAAGTGATTCGTGATTTTGGGCGATACAAAATAAATTCAATTGAAAGATGTTTTGCAAATAAACATTACCCGGGCCTGAAACATACATATTGCTGCTGAATCCCAAGACATTAAGAAACATTTAAAGCACTTTAAAGCAGATTACAATGCACATAAATAAATGGATTCATCTTCATTCGTGTGGTGGCTCGTTTCTCGTTAAACACAGTGCTGTGACCTTTCCTCTCTTTTTTTGCGTGGCAATTGCTTTGCAGAGACATTTAATCACAGCGAGTCTCTACTAGTGAGACATCGTCTACACCGGGCAAATTCACATCGCTTGTTTTAATGTGCAGCAAACAACAAATGCAGTTAAGTTACACAACGTGTTTTTTTCCGGGACTACCGTACCTTATCCTGAGCGTAAAGGCCCTCGGGCATTATCCTCTGCTGGCCCATACCCATCAGAGCCACCTCTAAGGCCAGAGTCAGGTAGGACTCCCCTCCGTCAGGACTGCCCCACACGGGTACGTGGTGGTAGACCGGAGGCCTGGGGTCGCCTTCTGAGAGGAAAGAAACAGAACTATTTAGTGACTCGAGCTGAGATGTGTCTGGCTTTGATGAACCGAAATGCTATTTATTTTTTTGCCGGTCATTAGTTAGCAGACGGCGAGTTCTTTTCCCGCCTCTATTGCTTCCAGTGCAGTTGAATCCGGGACGGATTGCCGCGTGGCCAGACAAACGGCCACAAAGTACATATAGACCTGCATGTGTTGTGTTGACAGAGACCTCGTGAATACTGCAGCATGTCTGAAAAAAGCTGAAAACCTGTGCGACATTGAATAAATACGGCATCCATGATGGACTGGGATCACTGATCTGAAATGGCCGCTAACCCTACAACCGATGCTCGACAGCCATGAGTGAGAACAGATGCTACGAGAGTCTCAGCTGTTGATTGGTGCCCGTTTGTTCTTCCCCCCCCCCCCATCCCATCATTCTGCCTAAATCCCCTCCGAGCAATAGATCCCCTCAATCCTGTTTATTCTACGGATGTGTGTGTGTGTGAGTGTACACATCTAGGGAAAAGGAGAGACTGATTTCTATAGGCTTAACCCCAGCATTAACTCATTTGTGTCTGTTTGTTTTTCGGCCATGGGCTGTTGACTCATTGGTTGCTTTGAAAAGATCAGAGGGGATAACTGCATTTTCATTGGTCGACACAAGGTCTGCCACCCTCCCCCCAGGCAACCCCCCCCCCCCCTTTCATGTCCATTAACAGATGTTTCCAGCTGTCTTCCAGAGGGAAATATAGCATGATGACCAGGCCCCACACACACACACTAAACAGATATACCACTCTTCTCAAATTCCCAAAACAACATAAGACAATCATTCCTTCCATCACCAACACACACACACACACAGGTCAGCATTGTTTGGATTGACAATAGTTCCCTGTAGCCTGGTAACAATGGGAAAAGCCAACCTCTATTCTGCTCTGTTGCAATGGCCACTGGTGGGAAAAAAAAGGCCCTGGGCGGGGTGTGAAATGCAAAATGGTGATGGATTCTATACACCGCACGCGCGCGCGCGCACGCACGCACGCACACGCACACACGCGCACACACACACACACACACACACACACACAGTAGTGTGGTCTAAATGAGCGGGGTGTTCCAGCACGGTCCAGATGCTGGGCTAGTTCATGGTTACGTCTGCAGCACAATAGCGCCGCTACCTCTACATACAGGAAGGTGGAGTCCGTTGTCTAACGGGTCACTGCTGGTGTTGCACTGCATCAGCGGGTGAAGTGCAGAGGAATTCTACCTCACGTTTGCCCTCGCATTGTGTGAGAGGAGGTTGAGTCCGTGTTTCGCGAGAATACCTGGGAAACAACGTGTGGCGACAACTAATACTTTAAAGTTGAAAGTAATAAGTCATTCGACGTGGCTGAATGATATTTTTGTGAGAACATTCAAAACATTCCTCTCATTTGCTGCACCTATGAATTGTTAGGTTGCTGCAGCTCTGAGCAGCACTCATTACTAATGACTGCTCATAACGGAGGTGAAGCTTGTTCTCAGCTTTGCTCACCATGTCGCGGTAAAGAGCTGTGTCAAAATGTCATTTCAATGGAAAATACATGAATTGAAAGTTAAATGACACATTCGAGTGACTCAGCTCTTGAGCCTGTACTGAGGAAAGTGAATCCACGACACTGAATACTTTCCACGTCTGAACCTCGACTCATGACGAGCCCTCTCATGAACCTAGAGAAAGACTTTTGTTTGTTGGTCTGCAAGCAAAAGACACCGCGGGGCTCAATGATGCAACGAAAGGAGCGGGAACCCTGCTGAAGTTTGGAAAGGCATCAAGCATGTCGGCCATTTTGCCTTTTAAAGGCATAGGTTTGATGTTGTTGTAGCGCTGAAATGAACGCTATATTCACAATATCTTCACTGCTTTACCTTGTCTTAAGAAAGGGGGGCAACATAGTTTAACAGGGCACGGTGGAGATGCAGCACTTTATGACGACAATGTTCGTTTTCAGTTCATCTTAGTATTCCATCCGAGTATTTTATTGCTAAAACAAATAGAATGATGGCCGTACTCCTGTCTGCTTCTCCACACTGGGAGCGTGCCGACCGCCATCTACTGACTATGGATAAGCATCTCATACAACACTACTTAAAAAAAAAACAGAAAAGTGAAACTAGCCCTTTATTAGAGTGATTAGTCTCAATACAAGTCTGCCTGTGTTTTGTGATGGTTTCTCGTGATAATTCCCAGAGAGAGTAAAAGGAGAAACAGCAGCATATCTTCATACCTTCTGTGTCCATCGTGTTGTCGTCGTCCAGGCGGCAGGTTTCGGTGAGCGTGGTGAACAGACAGCCGATGGGGTCTAAGGGATGACCTACCCAGCCTTCCAGGTTGGTGGTGGAAGTCACGCCCCTCTGGAGAAGCTCTGAGAGACGGCGAGAGCGAGAGAGAAATATTACAATTACATTTCAACACTTTAACACAAAACAATTACAGCACTATGTGTGTGTGTGTGTGTGCGTTACCTTTCTTTTGGTGTTTGTAGATGTCCATCTGTCTCTGCTGCTGGAGGCGGAGCGTGTTGATGATGGCCACGGCCAATCGCAGCGCTTCCCTGGAGTAGCCGTGGGAACGCAGCGCGTCGACGCGAGCGCATGCCGTCGGGACGTGGTCTGTGTGTGAGACGAGGTGGAGTCAGGACAGCTACACACACGTGCACCACTGAATGAGATGGACGCGCACGTGTACACACAAGCGCGCCGTACAGTCACAGGCCTGGCACTTTTCATTCCGAACACACACAAAGTGTCGTCAGTAAACACACACACACACACACACACACACACACACACACACACACACACACACACACACACACACACACACACACACACACACACACACAGTACAGTCTCAGCAGAACACCAGTGTGCATCTGATAGCTGGCTTAAGTTGCAAAATCTGACAGATCTTAGCTGGAAGCTGCTTACTGCAGATACTGGCCTCAATATCAGCAGAATTACTGTGTGTGTGTGTGTGTGTGTGTGTGTGTGTGTTGGTTTGGCTTTCAGTGGCATTTGAGATTGTGTGTGAATGGAAGTGCCACAGAAACACTGACGCTCTTCCTGAAAGTGATGTTTTTCTCGACTGTTGTAATGCAGAAAGTAGTTGAGTGTTGCTCAGAGCATGTTTGTAGCATAAACAAATGTATTATTTGACTAAACGCAACAGGTTAATACAATTCCTGTGAATGAGTAGTGAATTACTGCTGATACTTTCAGTTACATTGAGGTGTCCTCGCTCATGTCGAGTCCAAATAAGCACGCGGACTTGCTGAGGAGTGAAATGTGTCTCACCCAGCCAGAGCGGCAGGCCCTGTGGGTTGAACAGCAGGCTCTCCCCCTCTCTCTGGTAGGACGGAGACATGTAGTGGTCACTGCTGATGATCCTCTGGAGGTGGCTGTCCTGCCAGTGGAGGTCGCAGGCCTCGACGGCCCGGCTGAACACCGACCTCCTCGGCCTGGACAGAGAGTCTGAGAGAAAACACACCACATGTACTCAGTCACGGAGAGCGTCATCGCTGTCGCATCTCATTTGTCCGAGAGTCCCGGCGTTCGAGGTCAGCTCTATCCCGGTGTGTATTCATGCGTTCGTGTTGTGCGTGTTTGTGCTGTTCGTGCTGACCCTGTGCCAGGTTGCTCTGCGGAAGAGCGTTGGTGATGTTTGGAAGCTCGCTGCCGTAGTTGCCGTCCTCCAGCGGGCAGACGTCCAGGTCGCCCCACTTCTTCAGCTGCTTCAGCCAGCCGCTCTTCTCCTCGCTCTTGCAGTGGGGGTTGAGCACCACGCACACCCACAATGCACCTGGGGAAAGGAGGGCGGTCAGAGGTTGGGATTCAAAGGATGCAGTTGAATTCTTTGCTTTTCTTTTCCATCTAAGCTCGGAAACTCCAGACCATTAGGAATAATCTTTTAAGAAAATAAAGCCCGATAAGCCTTTCTGACTCCCTCGCTCCAACAGGAGCAACCTGACGATGACGTCACTCCTGACGATGACGTCACTCCTGACCAACTGATTTCAGTCCTAAAACAAAGAATAACGTTTTATTCCCTCCAAGACAGTTTTAGACAGAATCTCTACATGTATTAATAACAGGAGCACAAATGTTGGGAATCGGCAGCTTTAAACACAAAACAACAAACTACAGCTGGAGTGATTCGTCGATTAATTGATTTGTTAAGTTACTTTGACGACTTGATTTTGATCATATAATCGGTGAGTCATATTTTAAAAATATTCTCTTGTTCATGCTTGTCAAATGTGAGGATTTAAGGATTTTCTATGTTATATATGACATTAAATTCAATATCTTTGGGTTTTTGTCCTGCTGATTGAACAAAATAAGCAATTTGAAGATGCACCGTGGGCTCTGGGAACGTTTGATTATATTCAAAAATATCACCGACCAAATAATTGATCCATTACTGAAGAAAGCTCACCAAGGCTGAATCAGAAACCCCACCAAAGGACAATACAGCAGGGGGGGGGGGGGGGGGAACGGACTATATGTGGATAAGATATGCATTTAGTCGTGTTTTTATGACTGAAAAGCTGAAAAAGTAAACTCTGCACTAAACTCTCTCCGCGCTCCATACACAGACCTCAACCGTGGGTCAACTGTCTACGTCTCTGTGGAAAATGATCCGGCAGCAAACCCCGACCGTCTGGCTGCCACCCCTGTCTGTGTCTGTGCCATGATCTCCCTCGCTCACCCAGGAAGTGCTCCCATTGACCTCCTAAATGCTGAGATTGATTGCAGAGAAGCTGAGCAGCTGTATTGATCGGCAGCCTTTATCATTCACTCTGTGTAGGGAGCGAGAGGGAAGGAGAGGCCCGAGCAGGAGGAGGAGGAAGAAGAAGAACAACACCACAGACACACAGGGTCTTTTTGACAGTGTGTTGCTGAGCGTTCTTACCTAGCTCATCCCAGAGCTGCCGACACTTATCAGTCATGCCTGTCCCCTGTTGTCTCCATAGCGACAGCCGGGGGTCTGCCATAAACTGTTCCGTTATGAGCGTCAGCATCCGGGCGCCGTTGGAGTCCCGCATTCGTAGCATCTCCCTGACCTGGAAAGACCCGGATAGTGCAGGCTTAGTCACTGCATGTACCGGTAATTCACGAGACTCCTTCCACCAGGTTAAAGGTCAACACACACACACACACACACACAGACGCTAACGCGCAGAGCAGGAGCATCAACAACAAGGCCTGCCATTTTGGTTTTGCAAGCTTTAAAAGGGAGGTTTCTTTGTTATCGTTGGACAAAGCCAGACTAGCTGTTTTCACATGTTGCTAAGCTAAGCTAAGCTAAGCTAAGCTAAGCACCCGCCCTGGCTCTAGCTTCATATTGAACGGACAGAGGTGACAGCGTATTCCTGAAATGTCAAACTGTTCCTTTAACACTTCTAGATGGTAGAAGCCTGCGTCTGTATATGCGACACATGTGGAAATCTTATTTAAAATCAGAGTGAATTGATAAGAAAAAAGCAGGATTTCTGGCAACATGCATATCATAGAATATACATGAGGTCTGTGTTAGATGGGCTGATGTGAGAAGTGCATTTATGAATCCTCTACATTGACTGTGAGGATTTGCAAAGATATATTCAACCGTATTCAAGACCGCTTAATGCCTCGAGTTTGAATAATACAGTCAAAGAAGTCTTCAGACGCTCATGTGACCTGCAGGTGCCCGATTCTTTGTGCCATTCTCTCAATGTGGAAATCATACTTTCATAGAGATAAGTGGTTCGGGTTCAATATGGAGGGAAATAGGAAAGAAGAAATTCAGACTAAATGATATATAGATATACGAGTTTCTTTTTATTCAGTTTAACAGAAAGTGTTACAAACTGACAGTGGGGGGTTTGAATTCATCAAGCTGGTAAGGGTGACACCAGACACTTAGACATGCATTCTGGGAATTGTAGGATTGAGCTTGATCCATATTAGAGACTACAAATCAGGATATCTCAGCGTCTGCTGCATCGATTTTCTTTCTTGTACGAGTCTCCCAAAGAGCAATACTGAATTACTGGAGTATCCCTTTAAAATATGTCAATGTTCAAAAGTGGTTGTTACAAGAAATGTAACAAAGACTCTTCAAAACAACATCCTTTTGAGTTAAATGAATTTAGAACCTCTTTGTTTTCACTCGTGGAGTTTCATACTTAACAAAGTAACATAGTGGAGTCTAACTGGTCATTGGTGTGTTCAGATAAATAAACACAGATTTTACTCATCAGTGTTGCGATGTTGATCATGATAATATCAATCGATACATAAATCCCAGCCACACAAAGCAGCAGACACAGGAAGTGGTGATGTGTACCTTGGCGAACATGGAGTTGAGCTGCTTCCCAGAGCCGTAGTATCCTCCCTGTGAGAGAAACTGTTTGACCTGCTCCCTGACCTGATCCTCGTCCAGATGCCAGCAGTTGTCATCGTCAATGCTGGCGCCTGCAGTCGGGTCCGGAGCACCTGGGAATACACACACACACACACACACACACACACACACACACACACACACACACACACACACACACACACACACACACACACACACACACACACACACACACACACACACACACACACACACACACACACGCATTAAACTCTGACAAAAAGAATACACAGATGGTGACCGTGGGAATAGAGTTTACCTTCAGACAGCCTCACTCGCAAAAACACATGGTTCCCTTATCTCTATCCTAACATGTCGCTCAAAATGAAGCTTCATTCATGACGTTGACATTTAAATTCTGAATCAACATTCAAATGCTCCGCAAATATGACAACAGCTTCATTCAAAACTTCATTAGAAAACCTCAATAAAAGCTTCAAATGCGAAAAAAACACATGTGTTTACAGCTCTAATGAATAGCTAGCAATCCAATCAGACAAACTTTCTGGATGAATCCAAATCTCTGGGGACTTATTACACCGATACTGCTCTCACAGGTATTTGTTTGACATTTAACTTACAGTGCACCCACTCGACACTTGAGAAGAGCGGCTCGTTTTATGCTAATCGCACACTGAGGAGGTATAAGGCCGGCGGTATTTCTGTCTTCTTGTCGGCATGGTGGGTGCGCGTGTGTCTGAGCAATACAACGGGGAAACGTAGAAATGCTCAGAGCGGGGAGGCTGCTTTGATCTAGCAGGAAGCGAGCTGAGGAAAGCCCAGAGATGTGTTTCCAACTTGGCTGGGAGTACGCAACGGCCAACAGCAACATTCCTCCATCAAAGAAAGCCTCGCTCCCTGGATCGACTGAACTCCAACCCCCATGATCCCCCTTGTCAAACACAGACGGGAAACGCAGCGCCGGGGCTTCCTGGACAGGAGTGCTGGGGAATGTCAACATTTAGCGAGGCGGATGAAATGGTGAAACAGGAAAAAAAAAGACTTTTGTTTGGAGAGAGGATGTGTCTAGTTTGTCGTTTTCCCAGATGCAGGTCTGTTGTGGTTCTCCTATTCTTTTTCATCTCTCCGGTCCTTTCATCTTTCCTCTCCTTTCCGTCTCCCAGAGTGCCATTCCTCCCTTCTCTTCCTCTCAGTGTCCCTTTCCTTCTCCACACATCTCTCTCAACCTTCTCCTGCATCCATTTCATCATTCACCTCTTTCTTTTTCTTTTTACTCCTCCCTTCTTTCATCAACACACTCCTGCCACTGGAAGGAGGCAGTCACTGAAGAGAGAGAGGGAACTGAGAAATCAAACGAGCCATTTGAAGCCCGCCTTGCTGCTTCGCTGGAGTAATCAGGGCTCGGACATACGACGGCCTGTCGGCTGGCACGCGCCCTACTTTAAGTCTGGGTGCTTTTAAGTCTGGCCTGTCGCTGTGAAGATATCGCTGCGAAAAGATGGACAGCAGCTCGGCAAAGCTGCCTTTTCAACAATTAAGAGAAGCGCTGTGCTTCGCCTATTCACTGCCGTGCATTTATAACACTAAAAATCAGTTCTAGGTGGTTAAGTGAGACGTGAAAGTTGTTTTTAAAATCACACAATCGTGCCACTTTTCACTTCATAGCCGAACTTGAACTGAAGTTTGTCCTCTCACCGTGGACCTGGTTGATCTCAGAGTTGGAGGAGAGGATCTCGTCGGCCAGTTTCTGGGCCGTGGGCAGCACCTCGGTGTGGTGGGCTGTGATCAGGTACTGGACCAGCTTCTGCAGCTGATCCCGGTTCATCTGGAACAGCGTCTCCGAGATGGGCAACCGCAGCTTCACCTGTATCAGACACACGTGAGTTGATCCATCAGCTTTTTACAGAAGAGCGAGTCGCTGACTCCAGCGGTATGTTCACTGACTTCTCACAGACGCCGACGTGTGTTGGGTGGCGATGCGGTTAGTACCTGCTCAGGCTTGCGAATGCGGTACAGAGAGAGCGCCACCACGTGGGCGCAGTAGAAGATGTCCCTGTTCCCGCAACCGCAGGTGACGGAGGTGATCTTGCATCGGTCGAAGCTGATGGCCACCTTGTGGGTGACCTCGGGTTCCGACGACGTGGCGGGTTCAGTGACTGTGCCACTGAGGTGAAAGCCTGCGGAGACACGGAGGAAGAAGAGAGAAGTGAGTTTCATCACACACAGTGACAGAAAGAAAAGCCACATAAAAACAGGTGTTCTGACTGACATTTGAATGCCTGCCCGATGATAACGCGCCAGGTGAACATCAGAGGTTTCCATTGCTTTTAAAACAGAGTCTCCAAAAGCTCACATTAGACACATGATCCACACATGTACTTGATATCGTTTCCCCGGGTTTCTCTAAAGTTAAGGTGTTAGCTTCCACCCAGATCTTGTGTGCAGACTGCCGAGGAGAGAAGGAGCATCTGTGGTAATGTGAGCCTCTACAAACATACAGAAGGAACCTTTGGTACAAACACACGCATCTTAATGAGACTCCGCGCCATCTGATACTCTCCCTGCCCCTCTCGCCTTGTGTCTCTACGCATTTGTGTGCAGTGAAAAGGGGGTTGCTAGGGTGTGATCATTTCCTGCCCACACACACGCACACACACCCACGGTAGGATAGTAAGGGTAGTAGCCTGTAGAGATGAAATCTGCTTTGCATAGTTAATCTTCAGGGCCTGCGCACACTAAGCTAACTGCTGGCCGTTGGCAGCTGTCGGGCTATTGTTGAGAGTCTGGGGGCAGCCATCTCTCGTACCTTCAGTGGTACGTCAGGCATCGTTGGCTCTAGCTGGCCATTACACGCAGCCGTTTGGGCCGATTCGGCACGTTAAATTAGCTTGATGGACTTTGAACATTGACTACTGGCTCGTTATTACCTCCAACACGTGAGCATGTCGGGCCATCAGCAGACTGACAGCTGTAGTCTGGCCACATGATGCATTTGATGAATGGGAGGAATACAAAAATACTCAACCGTGGAGTACCTCACGGATCCTGGGACCACTAGTACCAAAAATGTCAGAGTTATCTTTCATCTTAAATCATACTTGATCACCATATCAACAAAACCGTACAGTCCTGTTTGACTCATTTCGGTTTCAATTTAATTTACCAATGAAAGCATGGAGCACAAATGAAGCCCTCTCACTGCACTGCAGCCCAGACACTCAATGGAACAACGCCACGAGAAAAGGAGAACTGAAAATACGAAAAGGTAACGGTGCAACAAAAACAAAGTAAAGGTAAAAAAAAGGAGGACGAAGGGGACTAGATAGGAGACATGTGAAAGGAGAACAGAGCATAGAGAAGGGGAGAGTGTATCTGCTTTGTCCCGTCTTCTCACCGTGACAGGTCAATTATTTATGAGGTGAGGGGTGTGTGTGTGTGTGTGTGTGTGTGTGTGTACACATTGGATTACTGTATCTCACCAAACCATAGCAACCCCACCGGTGCTTTCAAACTAGAGAAGAGAGGAGAGAGAGAGACATGAAGGGAGGGCGAGCAAGCTAACTGGAAGGCAATGATATGGGCTATTCTGGGCATGGGTTGAAAAAAAAAAAAAAAAAGTACATGTCTAGAGCTCAAACTAACATACACCAATGCACACACACACACACACACACACACACACACACACACACACGCACACACACACAATTCAATTCTGGGGTATGGGCCAGCATGGTAGAAGCAGCTTAATAAGAGAGTGTTAAGCCATCTCCCTGGCAAAATCCCACATGAGGCTTTTGCAAACCAAATGTTGTGAGCGCACACACACACACACACACACACACACACACACACACATGCTGAGATCCTATCAACCGCACACTGCTCTCCCTGTGACAATGGAAGACCAAGAGACACCGGAGAATAAGGGAGGAAACCGACGACCACATGAAGGGTTGAAAAGGACTGATGCAACAGCTGATTGCCGGCCAAAGAACGTTCTGAACCAAGACCGAGCTCAACACTTCCCACCGGCATAACAGCGCCCCCGCTGTTCAGCCCGACACCTCAACTCCCAGACTGCCAACATACAAGTACCGAACGTCGACCTGCAGACACAACAACTAAGATGGTGTTTGGACTGAAAATAGCGGTGCCTTGACAACAGGTACAGGGGAAAATATGAAGCAAGAATTCGAGTTTGGCTAATACGTCGATGAATGTAAAGTAGGGATGCACCAATCCGACTTGTTCTTTCCAGGTACCGTCTCAGATGTCTCTAAAGATCGGCAGATGTCCTGAGTAAACACAAGAGAGCACTGGTATGACATCATTGCTCTCCATCCTTAGAAATTTGAATTTTGAACACCTCACTGTACGGAGCTTATTGGGATTATTTGTGTTAGTGAACACACTGAATTTTGACGAAGAAATTGCATTGACAATCTTGCCAGTATAGCAGTGCAGTGAAAGGGCTTCATTTGTCCTCTACGCTTTCATTTATTTAGTAAAAGGTTTAGGTGAATTCAATTTAGGTTAGCATTAAAAAAAAAGATTAAATATGAATGATAACTTACATTTCTGGCACTAGGCATAATGTAGGTTGCACGAACAGGATTATTGCTCCTTGACTTTCTTTGTCATCGAGCTTGAGCAAGTTCTTAGATATCCAACATTTGATTTCAGTCAGACAGTTGCTGGTTCTTTGCTGGAATTTACAGATACATTAAGTGTCATTAGCATTGCGGTGTGGCCCCAGGATAGAGCTATGAGGAACTCCAAGTTTAAGTCGTTTTTATCTCTCCCATTCATCAGATCTGTATCTAGACCTTAAGCCACAATGGCTTGTTGTCCTGGACCTACTGGATTCTGTTCATATCTTTCTGGTATCTGTAGTAACACACCCATGCCAAAGCAGCCCCCCTGTGTTTTTTTGTAATGCAGCATCATTGTTGGTTGGCACATAGCAAAACCATCTGAACTACCCACCATCAGAGTAACAGACTTCTCCAGCAACCATCAGAGCCACATGTTAACCACCAAGTGACCTACTGACTGACGAACTTACAAACTGGACCAGCTGACATACCTACACATCAAGACACCGACCTAGCACCTCGGACCGACCAATCGATTTCCAACATGATGGACCAACCAAAACGGTCCACTGAGCCAAACCTGGCATCTCACCATGACAGGATGGTTGAGAGAGAAAACAGACGGCAGAGGGAGGGAGAGAGAGGCCGATGCATCTGCCAGTGATGGACATGAAGAGTCCTTCGAAATTGTTAAAACTCTCTCCCCTCCCACTGAGTCCGCCTGTCAAACCAATCGTTGAGTAACGCAGCGTGCGGTAATATCAGAAATGTCAGGAGAGAAGAAAAGCCTTTCCATTCCTTCCCTCTGTCTTCATAATGGATATACCTGTAGAGCCAATTTTCACTAACCACAGCTCCAAATTTGATCTTCCAGTGCTGAAATCATCACAGCGGAGAGCAAAAGGAGCAGGCGGAAAATGGAGGGAGTGCATTTCTTAAACGCATCGGGGGAACATTTGAGAGCCGACTTCCCTCCGAGCTGTCCAAATAATGTCTCGTCAGTCGTCGGTGCACTTGTCTCCCGAAATCCACCTCAAGATGAGCGTAGAAGTTTTGATATATCAGATGATAATAAAGAATTTCTCACAGCTGGGGGTGCTACTCTGTCTTTCTGCCTTGACTTTGGACCTAGTAACCCCCCCCCCCCCCCTCCTTCTGTTAGGTCAAAGCCTATTGTTGCTCAGACCACAGGCATGAATGTGATGGTGACACCACTGCTCTTTTCACTTTCAATCAAGCCGATGGCTCAGACACAATTCACAGTCCGTCTGTCTGCCCCCCCCTCCCCTATCTGTTTCCAGCTTCACACATAAAACACAGCTGGGTTTAATTATCCGGAAGTTACTGTTTTTGGGCATTTATACCTCTGTCAAGTATTTTCCCCACACAACATGGTCATTCCTAACAATTTAGGTAAAAGTTATGCGAGACTTGTCAGATTAGGAGACTATAGGCATTGTGGGGCGTTGCATATAACAACGCCTTCAGAGTCTCGTGTGATTGGCTCGTTCCTTCATGATTCGATACCACTCTCATATCCGTCTGTAAATATAGAGCTATATATACCAGCAGCCACTGTGAGCGCTCCTTCACAATAACAATATTCAATACGGAGAGAAGAACCTAGGACAGAGACTTGAGGTACTCTGCAGATAATTACATTTTTCTTTCTCCCTTTCCTCAAACTTGTATCTAGTCCCAAAGGCTGTACCACTTCTTTTTCTTCATACAGAGTCCTTCTGTGTGTGTGTGTGTGTGTGTGTGTGTGTGTGTGTGTGTGTGTGTGTGTGTGTGTGTGTGTGAAGGCTGAGGGAGACATTGTGTCTTCAGCAGATGGGGATGCAATGACACTTGATAAAAAGATGCTGCATCAGACAGTCTGTAGGCGCACACACACACACACACACACACACACACACACACACACACACACACACGCACACACACAGTGAAGAAACAACCTTTTCAGAGCCCGTCTGCTTTGTTCTTAATGCCACAGCGACAAAACGACACAAACCAGTCAGTGATATTCACAGTAGATATCTGTAATCTCTCTTTTTGTCTCACACACACTTTGTGCTGGTCTATACCAGGCTATTGGTCTGATTTGGAAAAAGCGATGAATTTCGAACAAAGGTGAATTAGGAGTGCGATGTGTGTGAACTGGGAGCGTTGCCAAGTACAATGATCTGGTCTAATCCTTGGGGGAAATCACACGGGCCTGTTTGTGGGTCATGTCTTTTTGTCTGTTCTGATGCAGGTATGCATGTTTGCCCTGAAAACCAACCAACCACACACACACACACACACACACACACACACACACACACACACACACACACACACACACACACACACACACACACACACACACACACACACACACACACACACACACCTGTCATGCTGAAGAAACTGCGTATGTGCATGTCGTTTGTGGTTATGAACGACGGCACTTTCATTGTGCGTGCAGTCTTATAGAGCTGCTAAAAACCTCATTCTGATTCAGTTTAGTGTAAACTACGTGAACCACAGCGGCTCCCCCCCCCCCTCTCTCGTGCAAGAACTTAAGATTTTAATTTGTTTTTCATCTGGACTATTTTCCATCTCAATCAAAATTCACGGTGAAGCCTGCGAGTTGGACTTGGCAATGTGTGACGTCTATTTATGGATCGGAGAGCATGAGAAATCAGTTGTTTCGGTTTGTGTGAGAAAACCACAAAAAGTGTGAGGAGACAATAAGAAGGAGAGAAAAGACGACTGGAGAGACCACCATTGTAATTAAAGGGCCCCCCCCTCCGATGTATATATATATATATATATATATATACACAGACACACACACACACACACACACACACAGCCTCCCTTCCTGCCTGTTGTACGCCATCTGTCACTCGGTGGCAACTCCGCCCACACAATCCAATCAGCCAATCAGGAGGCAGAGAGCTCCCCATGCTCATAGGCCATTAACCCCTAATCAGCTGGGGAGATGGAGCCGGGAAGTGAGCCAAAGTGCGCGCGCGCACACACACACACACACACACACACACGCAAACCATCGTGTTATTCAACCAAAGCTTCACCACAGGCCTCGGCAGACAGACAGTTAAACCGTACATTGGATTTTAAAGTTGAGGAAGAGATTTTGTTTTATTCCAGTCATTGATTTGACCCACAGCGCTGCACCTACACCGCACACACTTTCCCAAACGCCACTCCTTCATAGTGCCAACCACACGGGGCTGTGTGGCACAGTGGTAAAGATGGGTTGGCAAATTATAAGAAAAAACAGATACCGCAAGCCTTTAGTACATTTCTTTTAATCTCTTAATCCAAAAGATGTTCCCTCTGAAAATTTGTACAGAACAGAGTGCTCCAAACATCTCCGGAGTGTTACATTTTGGTAACTGTGACATTTATACCCATCGAACAAACTCAATGACCCCACGTAAGGAATCATCTGCATTCATCATGCTTCTCCTCTCATTTATTAAAGCTCTCTGTCTCTGCACAGGTTCCTTTGCTCGCTACAAACACTCACCTCCTCAACGTGTACAACCCAAAAACTACAGTGTGTGTGTGGGGGGGGGGGGGGGAGTCGACACAATCTGGAGTGGCAGTATGAAACCAGAACACGCGTATTTTGCTGTGATTTAATTGCAAAGAAAACGGATAAAAAGGAGGCCGAAAGATCTACATCACGATGCCGATATGTAAAAGGCCTGAATTTGTGCTTTGTTAGGTCTGTCTGCAATACGACAAGCAAACTACTTTTAAAATACACCCCCCCCCCCCCCCCCCTAAACCCCACGCACGTTATACTATAGTTGAAACATATGCTCCTCAAACATGCGTGCAAGACAGTTTTCATGAATTTGCTCATTGATATCTCCACAGTGGCTGAATGGATTTCCACCATCCATCAACTGCATTAGAAATGTCCATCTCCCTTTGTGGTTTTGCATGTTGAACTCTTATAATGAGGACCCTTTGAACAAAAGAGATGACCCCCACAGGAACAACAAAAAATACTCTTTCCACGGCATGTCCCCCCGGCTCGTCCTCCTCAGACGCCGGCCGACTCTGAACACCTCTCTGCTCGCTCGGTCTACGCCAATGACAAATGATCAAGAAACTGGGTCTTCAGCCAAAACACATCCAGTGGAGGAGGAGGGGGGGGCTACACAAACACTACCACCCGTTCCCCTCAAATCTCAGTGCCCCCTTTTTTCCAGCAGTAGCCCAGTGCAGGATTCATCCTCCTCCAGCAGCCATCACAGCCCTCCCAGCCCGCGGCCCTTCCCATCTCCCATCTGTTCTGACAGCTTCAAGGTTTAAAGCCCCCCCGGTCTCATTCACACACACAGACACCCACATGGCCCCTGTATTCAATCAGCCATCTATCGCTGCACAACAGACGTGCATGTACGTGCACACACACACCCTGACTTCACCGAATCTTCTCCTCCCCTCTGCCGATCCATCAATCATTCATCCATCCTTCTATCCCTCCCTCCCTCCGCGGTGTTTGCTGATGCGATAACAGCTGATTGATTCATTTGTGATTTCACAGCAGCTCCACACACACACACACACACACACACACACACACACACACACACACACACACACACACACACACACACACACACACACACACACACACACACACACACACACACACACACACACACACACACACACACACACACAGCTAACCGCCGGGACTCATTTGTCATGATTACATTGAATTGATTCCCTGATTTGCTCCATTCTGTTGCGTTGGGGGAGGAGAGGCCCAGAAGACAGGGAAGGGGAGGGGGGGGAGGGGGAGGGAGATGGGAGAGACAGGTTTAATCAAGTCCTCTTTCAGCTGATGTGTCACTGTAAAAACAACGAGAAAAGGGGGAAAAACTGCAGCGCTGACTGAGCTGACGCAGGCGGAAATCAGAAAAAGAAAAGGCTGACGTGTTGGCCACCTCAGAGGATCCCAACCTGATTGGGAAAACAAAAAGAGAAATAAATAAAAGAAGAATGGAGGAAGTGGTGAGAGGCTATTCAGAGGGAGGGAAGGCAACACTTGACGTTTAACCAGATTACGCGGATCGTGTTTGGCCGAATGCCCGTCGAAGATCGATCAAAATCATCAGAATGAGGAAGAACACGTCAGAGCTTGTACGTCCTGTTTTTGACTCAGACACGCGCACACGCACACGCACACGCACACGCACACGCACACGCACACGCACACGCACACACACACACACACACACACACACACACACACACACACACAGGTATCTGGCTTGAGATAAAAGCTGTAGGGAGGGAGGGAGGGGTGGGTGGCATCCTTTAGCTTGACAGCGTCTGAAATCCAATCAAGAACCTCGACTGACTAATCTGAAAGCAAGCTACACGACCTGAAAGCCAAAGCGCTTCAGTTCAAGACTCGCGAACGTTCAGCTGCTAATGGAGAGCCGCTCGGTGGATCCACGCCATTGTGAGCAGCACACACAAACAGGAGAGATACATGATGTGATACAAAGCTGAAGCAGTGTTGAGGGGCCTTTGTGTGTGCGTGTGTGTGTGTGTGTGTGTTACAGACGCAGCTACACAGAAGCTGCGTCTGTAAACCCTGTTCACCCAAGGCTAGATTAGAGACAAGAAGGCTGCGTTTTGTGCGACCACATACAAAGAGGGGCTTCTATTGTTTATTAATCGTCGATTCATTTATCGGAACTACAAGGTGTGTATCCACCGTTTTACAGCCACTCCATGCACATGTGCCGACAAAGCTGGGTTCCGATCTGGTGCATCCGATCACAAAAGTTGAATTGAAAACCCAAGTGCCATCACGGCCATAGAGGTGTCCTCTCTTTCTCTTTGGTTCTCCACTCTGCCTCTCCTCTCTGGCTGAGACAGACATGTCACGACAGTTGGTTGCCACAGCAGTTACCATCACCGCGATGCTACCATAGCAAAAGGCACAATGCCCAGACTCGTGCACTTACAACAAAGCTGAACATTTGTCGGCAGCATTATGGCGCATGCTGTTTCTCCTTTTCCGGCGGATATTTTTTTATTAAACTGAGATATTTTGTAAAACTTGAATGGAGATTAATTTCACCGTTCCCGTCAGAGCTAGAAGCAGACCCCCCCCCCCCCCCCCCCCCCAATCAAATGTCAGTGTATCACTACTACTCCTCCTAGCTGGAGAGGAAACCTGGAATGTGTCTCACTCTCTCACTCACACACACACACACACACACACGACAGCTGTAAAAAAAAAAAAATAAAAAATAAAAATAACTACCTCGGTGGATTCACCCTCCAATGTGCCAGCTTACCAAAATCATGCACACACATTTACGCATGTGTTCCCCACTTAGCGTAACCACCCATACACGTGAAAACACACACAGCACATGATATCTGCTTCATGCATGCATCCTTCCCTGCAGCAAGCCATTCATCATGAGCGTACGCGTCGATTCCGCTTATCTTCGCGCCTCAATGTAGGAGGACGTGAGCGTCCGTACGCATCGGCGGAGAGCAACGCATGCAGTGTTAATGTGGTTATGCACACACACATGCACATTCACACACACACACACACACACACACGGATTTCCTGCCCGTTGTCCCCGTCTCTCTCTCTCCCTCTCTCCCGCCGCTGCTCTTTTGTCTCTTCTCGCTCCATCTCTCTCGCACTTTGCCCTTTTCCTAAACCAGCCGTGGCCTCGGCCGTGGGTTTTGTTTAATATGGCGGTACGCAAAGGGGAAAAAAGGAACAACCATCTGCCGCATGCATGCAGCCGCCGTCTTAGGGACAACAAGGGCTGGCATCACAATGCCTATTTGGTTAGTGTGTGTGTGTGTTTGTGTCTTCAAAGCACAAGTCTGCAGGGCAAGATAAGTATGCGTTTAAGAGGCTTATATTGCGTTTCAGGAACTGAAGGAGACAAAATGGCTCCATTCTGAGTTGGCGTGCACAACACAAGGAACGGCGAGGTGGCGAGAGAAACATAAAGGACAGAAAGCGGCCCGCTCTGATGACGTTTGTGCACACACACACACACACACACACACACACACACACAGGAAGGAGGCAACAAAGCTGAGCATTTGTAGTTTGCGCACAAACACAAAATCGGGCACAAAAGCCGAACATTTGAAATACAAATCCAGCTTTATTAATCAGCGGCTTGTTTACTGTACGGAATGGAAGCAAATGTTTGATGAAAGCAGCCAAATCGATGTCTGAAGACGGAACAGAAGGAACTTCAGAGACTCTCTGGTGATGAGTGACCTGGCACTCTCGAGGAGCCTCTGAAGGCAGACATGCCTGCCACACACACACACACACACACACACACACACACACACACACACACACACACACACACACACACACACACACACACACACACACACACAATTAAGCAGCTTTTTGATGTCTTGCAGCGACTGAAAGTGGCCTTTCGGTACAGTGTGTCGACAATATTTCATGGTGTGCTTCAGCTTTTACTTCCGGCAAACAGAGCTGCAAAAGCACTTTGACTTGCCACTCATCAACAAGACACTAACCTCAGTTAATTTTAGAAGCGCCGTTTGGATTCTCAGCGCACACGGAACATGTTCAGTCCATGCTGGCGATGCACTTCACTGCAACGTAAACCCTGAACTTAACGTGTTTTGGTTTCACTTCCGCAAAGATATTTCCTTCTTTCTGGGGAAATGTTTCCGCTAATGCAAAGGTCATGACATTTGTATTTTTTTTATAGTTGGAACCGTCCACATGTCTTGAGTTTAGAAACCTTTCCACCACCACCACCACCACCCCTGATTAGCCTCCGCCCCTACGGAGCTGATCATCGCTGGCCCTGCGCAATCACGCATGAAACATGAATAATGAAATATAATGAAAACAGCTTGCGAGCCGATGTGCAAGCTGACGATGCGCACATGCCCCCTTCTCCCTCTCACGAGCACGCACGCACAATAGCTCGGCAAGGGTGGAAAACTCATTTATCCATTAGCTGAAAAGCAATCTCACACACGCACACACACACAGACAGAGAGGGGTGGGGACTTCTGGTTGACTTCATCAAGCTCTCATCAAGCCAAGCCACCATATGGGGATGGGGCCCAAAACAGAGGGGATTGTACTGTGTGTGTGTATGTGTATTACAGACCCCTTCCCCAAATGCAACACCAACACAAAGGAAGCATGCATCACCAAATCAGCTTTGTCTTGCATGCATTATGACGCTACTGCTGCCCCATTAAGAAGACCCCCCCACCACACACACCCTGAAGGTGTGCTGAGCTCAAAGCAGCTGAAGTGAAGCAATGAAGAAGGCCAGACACTCTGATTACTACCTCCTCCTTTTTCCTATCCACGCTCACTCCCCCCATTGTGTCTTTATTCCAGCCTCTCTCTCTCTCTCAGCTGGCGAGCCATCCTGAAAATCCTAAGAATCCCCACTGCCGACGCCCCCCTGTATGTGTGTGTGCCCTCACAAGGCCAGCTTGCTGACATGGCAGACAGTCCTTCGTGGGGCATACATTGAATTTTAATCTGGGCGTGACCTGCTTTTTCTTGCCCCCACAGAGTCAGCCCCCTCCTCGCCGAGCACCACCCACCCCGAGATACCCCCCCTCAGACCCTGGGCTGCAGGGCCTCGAGGCTGGGGCCTCGCCTGCCATTGTCAGCCCACAATGGGTGAGAGGCGGCTGGCAGGCAGGCAGGGAGGCAGGCGGGCGAGCAGCAGCCAGGAGGCCTTGCTGAGAAGGCCGAGAGGAGAGGGAGCTACTTTCCATATATGCCAAATTTGGCATATATGGAAACTTGGGGATGTCTACTACAATTTCAAATGTTTGCATTTGCTTTTCCCGCTGGGAGGGACGTGGATCGACGGAGTATGATGTTTTCAGTTCCCTCGTTTATCCAGTTTGAAAATGAGGCGAAACCAGCGATGATGGCGAAGCACATACGACAACTACCGCATCAACGCAAACTTCCGCTGAGGGTTTAAATGTCAACCGCGGTGACGTGCGGCGCGAGAACACTGCCGACAGGAGTTTGTTTAGCTCAGTCGACGACGTGTTGTGTGAAGAAGTGACACAGCAGTCACGCTTCAGTACAACTCTCGCTCTGCGATTCAGATTGGAACACATCGGAGCATCTTGTTGTCAAACCACAGCACACGTTTGAATGGAAAATGATCTAGCACACACACACAAGTAATCATCCAATAATGTCAACTGTCACACACACACACGAGGCCACACACCGATACACACACAATAGTGGCGATCCAATAATGTCAGCTGTCATGTACATAACCACACACAGGCATGCCAGTGCGTGCGCACATGCAGTGACGAGTCGTGGGAGCAATCATCTGATAATGTCAACTGTCACACACACAATGCATGCACACACACACACACACACACACACACACACACACACACACACACACACACACACAGAACAAAGGAGGGGAGGCTGGTAAACAATGCTCCACAATGCTCTCTGGCAGAGACTTGAGTTTACAAAAGAAAAAGGTTTCCAATCGCTAGACACTCATTCAGTCTAAAACACACACACACACACTGCTGGGGAGAGGGAGAGAGACCTTTACGACATGCACTAGGGGACACACAATGACAGGCAAAGCATTCTCTCACTTACTCTATTCAGTCATTCATTTGCTCTTTTCTCCCCCCCCCACTGCTCCCTCTCTCTGCTGATCTATAATGCACTTTAATACAAACCTCTCTCTCTTTTTTTCTGGATGTATTTGTTCTCTCCGTCCTCCACTTTCTTCGTTATGAGTGATCTCAGCCACGTGTTAGTGAGTTGGTAATGTAGGACAGATAGGAGGGATCGAGCTGCACTCGTTGCCCCCGGCTCAGTGTGGCACCTCGCACACACACACACACACACACACACACACACACACACACACACACACACACACACACACACACACACACACACACACACACACACACACACACACACACACACACACACACACACACAATAGCCTGGATTCACACAGTGCATGGACGGCTTGAGATTGAACCAACAGTGATGCAAGCCTCCCAATCCCCTCTGTATGGACAATGAAGGGCTGGTAACAACAACCCTGGGGCTGAAGTTTTATGTGTGTGTGCGCGCGCACACACACACACAGAGTTTTTCATTCAAACGCAAAGCTGTACCAAACGATTATCCGATTCATGTTTTCCCCAAAACCTTGTTTACAAAGGTTAAACAAAGTTGCACAAATATTTCTAGATTGAAATGAAAATGCGTAACATGAAAAAAAAAAAACAAGGCCGCTCGCGGTGACAAACTAATAGTATTTTTATCACCCGACTCTGCGGGTCCTCTCAGTTCTACGAAGCGTTTTAATGTCTTTCAGCTAAATGTTTTGCCAGCAAAATCATTTCCAGCAGGTTTAAGTAAAATTTTAGTTTTCTCTTTTCTTCAAACTAGCATGAACTTAGTTTGCAGTTGCAGGTAAAGACATAATACGACTCAGATCCTTAACCTGCTCATTTGACTCTTAACCGGTCACCTTTTAAAGAGCGTTCACTTGTCAAGAGGATGAAGAGTCGGGATTTGTCTGTTGTTCCCCACATCCTGGTATTTTCCCCCTGGCAATGAAAACGGCTCTTGTGAAACGTCACTGAAAGAAAAGCAGCCTGGACCTGCATTCTTTAACGCTTCACCGATTTCTTTCAGCAAAATCGCTGAAAAACGAGTCTTTCAAACAACTAAGCCATAGCTCAATATTACCTGTGCTTTGCAGAGATTCAATGTACCATCAATGTTCACCAAAGCAACAGTACATGCCTAGTTAACGCTGTACAGTAAATGAGCCGAGAGTTGACGCGAATGAGAAGAAAACATACATTTTAGTGCTTTAAAAAAACGAAATTATCTGGTTGCTGTGAGACAACTCCTAAAAACTTCAAAGACACAAATGTAAAAGGGTTTACTGCTTGTTGGATCGTCTAACATCATCTCCTTACTTCTTCTGAGAGTAAACTCTGTCTGCCATTTTTTTGGATCTTTTCCAAGGTTGTGTGTAGACGGTAACCGTCAATTTGCGAAACTCTGGTGGGATGGTTGATGTTAGGCATTGACCTAGAGTTGTTAGGGTTAGAATAGGTCCTCAGGTAGCCAGTTTAGCAAGGGTGACCCTGCACGACCCTGTTCCAAAAACCATAATTCTACAATCATGCCAGCTTCAGGGACAGGTGTGCAAAGGTGAGAAAGTATGCCAAGATTTGAACTTTTATCTCAAGCTCTCTTTTTTTTATTTTCTACACAAGTACTTTTTGTACATACAAGTAACAAGTGCCCCTCTAGAAATGCCTTTGAGGAGAGACTGTTGTCTCCACGTTCTTAATACATGCTTGATTGCTTAAAAGGCTACGATAACACAGTTGGATTTGATTGGACATCATTTCTATCCGACTTTCCATGGAACTCATTTAATTCGCTACTGTTGGTGAATGGAGTCTGATGAGTGTGTATTCAGATCCCAGGGGATGACCTTCATCCATTCAGGCTTTTTTCAATTCAGGCATTGCCATAGTTCTAAAGATTGGGCTGCAAAAAAGCAGAAAATCCAGATGTGAATGCAACTTCAGCACCATTAGGCCCCAGCATCTGATCAGCCATAGCATAAATGTAACGGCCAAGGTAACAATGGGACTAGAAGAATGGTATGACGAAGGACACAAGGGGACTAGAAGAACGGTATGACTAAGGAAACAAGGGGACTAGAAGAACGGTATGACTAAGGAAACAAGGGGACTAGAAGAATGGTATGACGAAGGACACAAGGGGACTAGAAGAATGGTATGACGAAGGACACAAGGGGACTAGAAGAACGGTATGACTAAGGACACAAGGGGACTAGAAAAATGGGATGACTAAGGACACATAACCCTTTTATGCCAGACGGTACATTCACATTGTGCCAGTGTTGAGTACGTGGCAATGTCAATGGAAACTGGAGAATGAGGTTTAATGCCGGCGAGGTTGATTGGACACTTGATAGAAGACGAATTCTTCGGCTTCAGATAAAGCTGTTCGAGATGATCGAGAATGCTTTTAATTGCATGGATGTAAATTGAATAGTGCGACACCTTGTTTTTCAAAAAACACTGTGGCAACCAACATCTCACTATACCGACTGGTTTTGCATTTCTAAAGCCACAGTGGGAATGCAGCACCACGACTCCTCATCCCATTTTGTCTGTCACACACGCACACACACAGCCTGATTAATAAGTGTGTCTCTCTCTTGTTTGCAGAAAGTGTCAGAGCAGGGAAGGCCATTTGAAAGGCACTTCAACACAAATTATGCAGATTTCTTTTTTTTTAAACCAGCTTTGGACACATAAGGCAGCAGGAGGTGGGAGGGTGAAGGGGGGTTGGACTGTCATCATGAATATTCATGAATACAGACACTTTAAAGCATATCCTGTCATGGGTCATCACAGCAGGAGAACCAGCCCATCAACTTCTTTTGAGACATTCTCTTCCTGCTACCGAACCTCAAGTCAGTCAAAGTATCTCTACTGTATAACAGTTAAGATCAACAAACCAGCATTAACAAAGGACCAGTTGCATGTCATTCAATTCCCCTGTCATGTGCAACAAAAACTGATTGTAAGTTATCTGCAAAACAAATCCCACGACTGGCGGTTTTAAGGGCCTGGACACACCGGCATTTCAATGGCAAATTCTTTCTAGGCAAAGTCAATCAATTCCAATGGAGTCGCCAAGATCAGTGCACGAGTAAACAAATAGATGGAAACACATTTTCTTTGCATCAAGTTCAACATTGGTGAACAATGACATTGCTGAACTATGAGGGAAAACGAGGAAGCTACAGTTGCTTATTAGCTGTGCGTCACCATTCAACATTGCCGGTATATAACGTCATCTGTTGTACTAGATAAAATTAATTGGAGATCATTATGAGACAGGAGTCGACAGTAAAATTATCTTGAACAAACTGCATGAACTTCATGAGCTAGCTAGCGCGGATAGCCTTTATCCCCGCTTTGATAACTTGTTTTTTTACAAAATGCCAGTGGGAAGCAAACGGCTAAGTACGGACAGCATAGAAAGCTATTCTGACTGAAAGATGATAGCATGTTCCCAGCTAGGAAGTGAGTTAGCGATTAACTTGCCAATGACAGCAGCTAGCCCTCTGAGTAGTCCCTAAGTCACTAAGCTTGTAGAAGCACATACTTCGAGATGACAGACCTTCGCTGTCTCTTGTTCTGGTGTGAACTGGGCCTCGGGGGTTCTGCGCGCTTCAAACAAACCGGAAATATTTTGAATACTAGTTTTACAAGGCCTAACTTGAAGGCAGGGCAAAAATACAATGTACAAATGGGTTTAACATCCAAAGCGTGTGGAAAGTAAAGCTTGCGTAAAGACGCTGTACGCGGCAGCGACCTGTCAATCACAGTAAGCGCGTCCTAAAGCATACTCCGCTTTATGGTCCATTTGACTCTAAATGGACCATCATTTACTAAATGAACATCATGCTGTATTGAAGGAGACTTTAAACTAGAGATTGAGACCATAAACTCATGTTTACTGAGGAAATAAATCAAGTGAGAAGTAGAGTAATTTTCTCATAGACTTCTATACAATCAGGCTTCTTTTTGCAAGCAGAGTCGCCCCCTGCTGGTCAGTAGAGAGAACGCAAGTTTCAGACACTTCTGCTTTGTCGTCATTTGGTAGAACCCAGGTTCCGCCTGGACGTAACCCCCTCAATTCTGAAATTCCGACAAGCACTTCATTTGAAGCACAGTGGCGCCCTTAAAGTTAGCATCAACTTATCGAGAGAAGAAATAGTGCCCTATAAATCTGTTGACTGGTCGTTCTGTGAACATTTCAAGCTCCTGTCTGTATTCCTACAACGAACACCGTGGCGAGTCACATAATGGGAGGCTAGGCAACAGTAGTCGTGAACAGGATCCGACCACAAAGCCAAGCGGCGCCCCTTCACCTCTTTGGTGTAACGACAGAAACACAGATACGGTCCGACGTCAAACGGTGAATATTAAAATCGGTAAGCACACGCAGCAGCATTCGATTTTGAATTTTCTCTACTGCTCCTCGTCGGCCGACTCGTGTTTCTAGTTTTCTCCCCACATCAAGGTCACTGCCATGAAAGACACACACACACACACACACACACACACACACACACACACACACACACACACACACAAGACGAGAGAGGCAGTGAAAGGCTCTTAACAACAATGTGTGTCGTGGGCTGAATACAGAGCATAGCACAAAACAAAAGCATGAGCGACAGCCAGCTGGCTTGGCACCACTTGGCACGGGACAAGCCTGCTTGTCCTTGGCATGACAATGAAACGCACACACAGACGTAAACACACACACACAGATATCCATCCACACACACACACACACACACACTTTCTCCCTCTCCTCTCAGGTAGAAAAAGAAAAATACAGCCACAGAGAAGCAACGACACTTAAAACAAAGTTCGGTTCATCGGATCCCAGTGAGAAGTGGCTCCACCACAGAAACACAAGGGGATCTTATTTTCATGTTGGAAACATGAGTGGGGAAAAGAAACACAGAGGAGCTTGAACGGCACTCAGCTGGCGGCTTTGTAGGGGAGCCGTACGAAATATTTGGGGCAGGCTTATACCTTCAAGAGTAGCGCCAGGGAGTAAGTTTTTATGGGCTCAGAAAAGTGATTGGAACTCGTTCAAGCCTCATGAAGGATAAACACCGCTCAGTGATACAAACCATGGCACGCCATCATGTGACGGATCCTTGAGTCACGTGGTTCCCTTTGAAATTGGTTTCAGAAGGTCGACGTGAAACCATTCTTTCATGAAACGCTCATCAGTTGGTAGTGTTTACAGAAACCATATTTCTTTTAAAGTAGGCTACTTAACAGCATGGCATGTCAAGACTTGGATCAATGAGACGTCTAGCACAACTTAACCAGCATACTGTACATCCTGACTTACATATTACCCGCAACTGCCACCCATTGAGAAGCCAGATAAAGCATTATCGAGGGCGTTTGTTCCTGAACAATAGGACATTGTTTCAGTGTAATCGGGCGCCTGGTTAAAACTGTTGGCCACACGGATCAGACGCCAAGGAGCAATGGACAATCAAGTGTGACTGCACACAACAGTTGTTCCGATACCAGTGTCGGAAATGCTCTTGATACAGCCCAACACGCTGGATCGGGGAGTAAGTGAGAGTTAGTTAACGTTAGCCGCTAGCTAAATAACAGAGCCAACGGCTAACGTTAAAGGGAGGTTGCATTGACGCTCTATTTAGAAACTGTATTTGAGAAAGGCATATTATAATGTTATGATGTGTTCAAATGTAATCTTCGGAAATTTTGTTTTTGGCATCGGGAATTAAGCTAACTAAGGGTAAAATTAAAATCAAAGTGTTATTAAGCCTGAAAAATATGAACTTCATTCCAAAAGCTGTTAGAGAACAAGAAGGGGGAGTTTGACCATAGCTCACACAGCTGGTGCAATGATCCTGCACACAGAAGGTAAAGAACGGTGCCTGCCCTGTTTTTCACTCGGCCCTAAATACTGTCATTGTCTACACAGGTTACGGAACAGTGGCCATCGTACGGTTCCGGGAAGCAAACATCTCAACACTTGTCCCAGTGACTCATTCAATGTATTATACACCGCTTAATCATCAGTCGGCATGCTCAGTGTGTAAGAGTTAGACTGAAGTAGCGAAGCTTACACAGTAACCACGGTGTTTCACCCTGGTTTGTCTACAGCTTTTCACATCTGTAATTAATATGAGTCACTGTGATGGGGGGGTATGGGCGAGCCTGGCCATTCACTAGCCGCCTTTGTGAAACAGTCTATATCTTAAGGCCGAATGCGGCTTGCCCTGAATCCCCGCCGCCCCACCTTCTAATTCTAAGCTGTTGAGACATTACTGCCAGCAGGAGAATAGAGACATGACTAATGGACCAGGAGTTAAATCTTCACATCCAGTTACAACGTGTCAACTCAAAAAGCATGCGGTGCGGCTTAGCGATGCTGCAGCGGGAAAAAGCGTTTGAAGGATTTGATAGGACGGGGAAGGGGGGTGGTGTCTTGGGGTTTGCTTTTTTCTGCAGGTTGGGGGGGACGTGTTGAATGTGTGGGAAGAGATGAAATGAGACTACTGTGTGTGTATGAAGGAGAACACAGACGGAGAGAAGGCCGGTCTGAAAAGAAACTGGAGATACAAAAAAAAAAAAGGAGAAAAGCGAGAGTAAGTGAGAAGGAAAGAAAGAGAGCGAGGGCCTCCTTACTCAGCAGGAGCTGTCTGCCAAGGCAAGGAGTCAGGCAAGGGGCGAGTGTGTGTGTGTGTGTGTGTGTGTGTGTGTGTGTGTGTGTGTGTGTGTGTGTGTGTGTGTGTGTGTGTGTGTGTGTGTGTACGCAACGTAGGGGAGATAGTGGCCACGTGCCAAATACAATGACCCGCAAAGCTGGCAGGGCACCGGGTGGCTGTGTGTGTGTGTGTGTGTGTGTGTGTGTGTGTGTGTGTGTGTGTGTGTGTGTGTGTGTGTGTGTGTGTGTGTGTGTGTGTGTGTGTGTGTGTGTGTGTGTGCGCGTGCGTGCATAGGAATGTGTGCATGCTTGCATTCCTGGGACGCATGCCGCCGGTTCCTAAACAGTAACAGTGAGGGGAGGCAATAGGACTCTGTCTCAACAGAGGGAGGGAGGGAGCGGAGGACGAGAAGGGGAGGAGGCGCTGCTGTAAAAAAAAAAAAAAGAAAAAAAGTTAAGTTATGGTAGAGCGGGTCGTTCTCTAATCGCCGGGTTGCTTATGAGGTTGCTCTTACTGCCATTACTAGGGATGGCTATTTTATCAATACTAGTACTGTTATTGATACTGCATAATCAATACTCTTGTTGGTTCTTTTTGATGATTTCTTTTTTGAAATATATTCTCAGCTAAACAATTAGCTTAGTGATTAGCCTTCATTCATTAGCCTATTCTTATTAGCGAGCCCCTTATGGCATCGCTAATGTTACCTGGTTGGATGGCCGCTCGACAAAGACTGACAAAAACTGTGCATTTCTGCTGATTCATATTCTGCGTGTTTGCCAAACCTTTTGCTCTAAATTGCTGGTATTACCTCCCTCACTTGTGAGGGTTTTATTGCATTTATGACAACGAGAGTTCTCAGCATCTACTCGAGTAAAATGTAGACGCATTCTAAATATTATTCTTCTCCCCGCCATGATGTGTGTCTCACACTGTAATAGCTGAGTGTGTGTGTCTATGCATAAAAGAGTGTTGCTGATTTTCTTAGTTGGAACAACTTGGTCCCATCTGGCAAGGACACACACACAATCACAAAGTCACACAGCTATTGTCTGCAGGAGGAGAAGGAGGGTTATTAAAGGGAGGCCCCCCCCTCCCTGCCCGCTGACTCCTGGATGCACTAATCCTGTTATCTCCATCCCAATAAGAATGAATGGCGTTTGGGAAGACGGTGCGACAGCCCCGCACAGACCTCGCATGCTCTGGGAGGATTCTCCATACGTAGGTATGCGGTTTCCTCCGCTCATTTCAAAAGAGGACGCACGTCCATGTGAACACCGATGGTGACAAACTACAAACACTATTATAGGTCTCTCTAAGAGCATCAACTAAATGCTACATGCAATGTAATGTACGGTGATGCGGAGGGTAAATCTGTGGAACAGATGCTTTTTCTCCCCACTGGGGGCCATTAAAGTGTCACCCCTTCAGACTCCCAGAGGACATTATGGAGAGAATGTAGAAAGGCAATAGTCCTCAGATAACTAGTCTCTTAGAGAGAAATAGATGGATTTTGTGAAGTTCAATATCCTGTTTTAGTTTCAATCGTTTCATTGAAACCTAACCACTCTGTGTGTATGAATCTAACCGGATGAAGCTAATACAAGATATATTAATGCTGCTGCAGTCTCAGTAAAAACAGCACAGTGTCGTCTGCGAAAAGCTTGAGGCTTGTCCCGCTGTGTTGGCCGACAAAATCCACGCAAGCACACATAGCAGGTAGGATACCCTGCAGCTCAAGCTGCTCACTGAACTGTACTGTTGACTCAGAGCGTTTCAAACAGCCGAGTGGCGTCAATGTGTCTGAAAAGCCTTCAAACTGGTATTCCGGGTGCACTTTGTTACGGCCCACACCGATGCTGTGGGTCTTTATTTGTTGGCAGCTCAAGGCCTCGTTTGAGTGGGTTTTTGTCCATTTAGATTGGGAGATGGAGGTTTGAATTCAAAACACGGAGATGTGTATTGTAATGTTAAAGATACACCGACCCCTACGCGCCATCATAACCGGATACACAAGTGCACACTTCTACACGGAGGCTGAGAAATACACACACAGATAACAGGGCTTTCATGCTTATTAACTGTTCACAGAGAAGAATCAAAAGGGAGTAAATATGGTAGTGAGTGAGCCTTTCACGAGCACTGCAGATACTAAAAGAAGGATTTGATGATGGGGTGGATTTCTTTCCTTTCTTGTACAATCATCAAAGAGGGTGCGCACACACACACACGGTCACTGACCAGACTTCAGAGTGTGTTCATACCCCTGCATGAATATAAACACCTTTCCTTTGACACCAAAAATAGCCTGGCCTCGCTTTAAACCCACAGGGCACAGAAACGTCTGATCAGAATACATACTCAGTGTTGTTTCAATGTGTGTGTGAGTGTGTGTGTGTGTGTGTGTGTGTGCGCCCATGTGTAATATGCAGCTCAAATATCTTCTGTTGTATTTTTTTCATAGAAAAAAGCCCATTGACTGTGTTTCTATGAGAGGAAGTCAATGCAGTGACCATTAGCTAGGAATGAAGTAGCATATAACGATGGACCAAGAGAGACACAAAGGAAGGCTCTAAGTTTTCAAGCTCGGGGGTTAGGCAGGTTCATGGAGTGGGTGTGTGTGTGTGCGACAGATTCAGACACTGAGATCTTACAGTTGCTTTCTAGTGACACAAACCCTGCCTCTCTCTGCTTTGAACTCAATAGAAATGTCACAGCAGCCTGTCCTTGCGCGCGCGCACACACACACACACACACACACACACACACACACACACACACACACACACACACACACACACACACACACACACACACACACACACACACACACACACACACACACTATTAATGACAAAAGAAGAAGTCCTTTCTGTGCGAGGACCTGAGGGAGAAGAGACAGACGAATGAGGGGGAACTCCCCCTGAAGTTAGCAGACAACCATCACACAATGCTGTGGGGAGCAGAGAGGGAGACGCGACTACAAAGACAGACTGAGGCCCAAAGGGAGGAAAGAAAATATCAACATCTGATCCATGGCGTTTATCGTCCTGGATGGCCTTTTGCACGCCTTTGCTACAACGAGATTACTCTGATTAAGATCAGGTTTGATTTAAGAATTAAAGTCGTCGCAGTAACCCATTTTTCAGGCTTCAAGTAATGAGTTTGTGTCCGGTACCAGTGCACGAACCAATCAGCGCCCTGTGAGGAGCTGCTGGCAGCTAGGGGCGTGTCTTAGCTGGAAGCCAAACGACACGGAGATGCTGCAGTAGCATCAGTTATACCACAACTGGAGAGTATATTCATATACTTCTCCCGACTGGCTTCGTTAAGAATTGGATTGACGGATGATTCGCCCAATCATTTGACAAGTATTTTCAGGTTGGTGGTTACATCGACTATCAGAGTTGCCGTTGTTAAATCGTCCCTTGTAAGGCTGATGGGTCGACTCATTCTTCAGCACATTGAGGAATGCAATGGTGGTAATTAGTGAGCAAGCGTCTAGGTGTGCTAATCATGTTAATGCTGATCATGAGATTAAGAAACTAACCCGACCAAGGCCTTTGCATAACAATGTCCACACTCAAGAGTGTTGGCTTAATCTGATTCAATTCAAGTCATTAAAGAAAAAAAAAAAAAAGATAGGAGTGTTGAATTTAGGCTTTTTTGTGTAGCAAAGGTTTGAAGAATCACACAAACAAGCAGTCAAGACTCCAAATGAATCAGACCGATGTTTTAAATGGGATGACGTCAGCCTTCGCCCTGAAGTTCAGCCCGGATGGCCAGGAGGGCCTCGCCTCCCGATTTTACATAGTTTACAGGAATCATCTCTGGCTGTTGTTGCCATGGGAGATGGAGCTTCCCATAATAGTAAAGTAACAGGTTTTCACTCAGTGCCAGGAGCAGTTTAGAGCCGGCCCTGGCAAGCCTTTTCTGGGGGGTTTTGAAAAAGAAAAGAAAAAGAGTCTTTCCTGGCTTCGTGCTATTTAATATCAAAAGCATTCTTCAGCCGTCTCACCAGCTACCGTTGTGTCGCCCGTCTATTGAGCCGGCTCAACCGGTCACCTGGCAACACACTAAAAACTAGTGCCCGGTTTCACCTCGGAGAGATTCAATACGCGAGTAGGACTACCTAAGGTTCTCCTAACTAGCATGCATAGCAACCCCCGTTTCAGAACGCCACAGTGGCGTGCTTTTATTCCCGTTTGTTGATTCTCATAACCGTAAAAAAACATAAAACTGAGCTTTGAGGCAGACAAGCTGGGACGCTGCACCGGGGCAGGACGTTTAGACTGGAACTACTTCGGTAGGGAGCAGGAAAAGAAAGAATAGAGCAGGAAGTGAACAATTGAGGAGGGTCTGGTCATAGGCTTTCCCACCGTGACACACACACACACACACACACACACACACACACACCCCCAGGCTTCAGTAACCACTGGCTTCCAACTGAAATGGGCTTTGTAAGTTAAAAGGTGTGCCAGGGCTGGCTTTAGACCCCTCTGCAACAAAAGCAGTGGTTAAATAGCATGAGAACCCCCTTAGGGATGGAGGCCAGGGTCCGTCAGAGTGTGTGTGTGTGTGTGTCTATACTTCAATACTGTTTAGTGTGTATGGGAACAGTATTGAGTCTGTATCACATCCACAGAGTGTTGTGTGTGTGTGTGTGTGTGTGTGTGTGTGTGTGTGTGTGTGTGTGTGTGTGTGTGTGTGTGTGTGTGTGTGTGTGTGTGTGTGTGTGTGTGTGTGTGTGTGTGTGTGTGTGTGTGTGTGTGTGTGTAGGAGCGGATATCTGGATTGCGTGGCGGGGGAAGCAGCTCAAAGTCTGGATGTGAAAAGGCATCAGTTACTGTGTGTGTGTGTGTGTTTGTGGGGGGGGGGGGGTTCTGTCTCATGCCCAAAAAACCAAGCCACGCCCAGAGCAGCCTCGCTTGTTAACGATGAACCAGACCGTGTGCTTTTCAGGGATGCGCTGATACGACTTATTCAGTCCTGATCCCTATACAGCTTTAACACTGACTCAAATACTGCCGTAGTCAAAGCAGCCTCTCTTCTCAAAAGAGTCAAAGGGCAAAGCAGCCGGACTCAACTCTGATTTCAGAACTTCTGTCACCAAAAAGCCGTCAGCTGGAGGGCAGCGGGGTCAGGTCGGCGAAATGCGATCTGCGCGGCCCAGAGAGAGAGACGTGCTGAAACCACACTGCAGTCAGCTGCCGGTTGCTCTGTGGCTTTGAGTACGCTCAGTCATCACATTATTCAGCCTATTCTCCCCGAAACACCTTTTAATGCATCTACGAGGAGGTTCACTCATTTCAAAATGATTCACTCGCTTTCCTGAACTTATTCACAGATCCTAACCTTCTGACTCAAACCATAAGAAGCAAAAAAAAAAAAACTAAAAAAACAGTGGGGATGAAGCCACCTTTTTCTCGCACGGGCTCTTTCCTGTCGAGCCCCGATGGACAGGGAAGGAGGGAGGGAAGGAGGGAGGGAGAGAGAGGGGAGGGAAGGAGAGAGGAGGGAGGGAAGGAGAGAGAGGGGGATAACACAGAGGACACAGGGAGGCCACGTCAAGGGTAAGTATATAGCAGCTCCAGGACAGAGAGAGGAGACAGAGACTCCAATCAGAGAGAATTATCCTGACGAACCCCTCTTCAATCACACAGCCCCCCCCCCCCCCCCTTCACCCCCACCACCGCTACATCCACCTCAAATACTTCTCTCTCATCTGTCTACTTCTTCTTCACTCTGGATGAAGAGATGATTAAAAAGGTCCCGTTCGTTGTAAAAAAGGACAACATGCATAATGCGGCTCTTTAACTGGCCTGAAGTCAGCTCATGTGTTGCCTGGCCATCGGACCAGCTCCTGTAATCAATATGAACACTGATACACCGGCAGGTGCACAAAACGTTATTTGACTTTTTATTCTTTTAAGTCACTCAACGAAACAAGTAACATTAAGACATTAACATTAGCGCGTGTCAGCGAAGTGCTGCAAAATAAAAACATTTTAATAATTTAAATAAACATGTCTTAATAATCACATAAAAGGGATTAAAAGAAGAAAGAAAACCCGCTGTGCAGCACATCCACGTTGGACAGATCGAACCAACCAATCGGACGAAAGGACAGTTCGGCCGTCCACCAATCAGCAGAGAGGAGGAGGAGGAGAAACTGGAGAATATGAAAGTGCCTTTTTGGTGTTGGAAGCAGATGAGCTAAGATACCGTTTAATTGCTTCTTTCATAAAGCACAGCCCATTGTTACAGCAGTGGTGTTTCATCCCACTGATAACTCACACTTTGAACACTGATTTACACACACACACACACACACACACTTCATTTCTGCTGCCATAGCAGAAAAAGTGCTTAGCGCGCCACATGCTCCCTTTTTTCAGGCAAAATTTAACTAGGTGAAAATTAGACTTTAAAATCAAAAAAGGTGGAGACACACAGATCACGCGGCTTTGTTCCTGTGTGTTTGTCGAGTGTGGTAGAGGGAGGAGCAGAGTGTTACATAAGGGAAAAATAATTCCAAGATAAGGTGTCGGATCTTTTTCCTGCGTTCAACGCCATGCAAGAAAGGAACTCCGAAAACAAACAAATCAACAAAAATAAATGTGTGAAGAAGAACTTAAACTTGACGTTCACTTTGAAGAAACAATGGGTTGAAAAGTTGTCATCTCGCAAAAGGTTTTCACACTCTTTTCAGCAGTTCTGTACAGACACACTGGCGCGACATAAAACACACACACTACAATGGTCATGTGGCGTGAGGCAGTAGGAGAGGCACCTAATCCTGTTACAGCATGACGTCTACTAGAAACCCTGTGTTCACTGATGTATGCCCACGCCCCCACACACACACACACACACACACACACACACACACACACACACACACACACACACACACACACACACACACACACACACACACACTTAAAGTGGACATTTAGTAACCTATTATGTGCTTCCAGTGACAGACAGTTTACCGGCCTCGTCCCAACTGACAGTTTAAGTGGTTTGGGTTCAAACGTCTTGAGGCCATCCTGCTGTGATTCTGTCTGTCTCCTAATGTGTGTGCCGCTCTGCTCAGTGTACGGTAGAGTCCAGGACCTGGACTTTTGGGAAAGGCACTTTCAATTACAGGAAGAAATTTTCCTCGACAATGGCCGTGGTTACACTAGTCTTCTTATTGGGATTTTCTTCTTCTGATCTTGCGAGGACGCATTAACTGTCCAGTCTGCAAGTTCGAGGATCGACGCCGCACGCCGAGGTGTCCTGGCTCGCGCCGAGATGGGAACTCGCTGAGGTGTGGCCCAGCATGTGGACACAACCCGGACAATTCATGAGAGCTGCAGAGAACTTGCCATTAAGCTGCCGCTGACGAAAAACCCAACATTTTCCTGATTCCGCTGCTATAAAATAAAAGCTTTTACATACCAAAGTAACTGGAGACTTTTAGCTTGTAGATCGTATGGGATACTGTATGGGATCTTTGTTAGCGGCTACCTTTCAATTAAAACAAGTCTAACTGCAGGGAGCCGGAGTAAGCAGCAAAAGTCACCGCATACATTTATTTTGAAGAATTGATAGGAAAGGATCGTTTTACAGCTGCTCGTCTGACCATGAAATATATCCCATCACTTTCAGATCAAGCGGCATGCATTAAAGCCTGGACACACATATGTGGGTACGCAACGATAACATTGTGATATTCAGTACTTGCCTTAAAGACCTCATGTTTTATTAGTCAAATTGAACATTTGGGTATTTGAAGAAAAAATCCACTGCGTCTGTCTCCATCTTTGTTTGGGTGGAAGGAGCACTGGGTGGAGGAGGCTGGTCGGGGGTGAGGAGGGTGTGCGAACAGACGAGCCAGAAAAAGGGCACCGAAAGAGGGGGGGGGGGGGGGGGGTACATTTGTGTGTGCGTGTGCATGCGTGTTAGAAGGTGAGAGGTCCCGACCAGACTGATCCTCACGGCTGTTGACCACATTAATCATGTCGCATTGAGTGGAGCTGTCTGTGTGTGTGTGTGTGTGTGTGTGTGTGTGTGTGAGAGAGAGTGTAGCTGCACTTGACTGCTCCCATCAATTCAATTTCATTCCTCCCTCTGCTCCTCTATTTTCTCAGGCCATCCCCATCCCCCACCATAGAGCTCAGTAGTCTCTCTCTCTCTCTCCCTCCCTCCCTCCCTCCCTCTCTCTCTCTCCTGTGTGTGATGGACTGCTGAGAGCCTAATGAGGTTCCTCCCACCCCGTTGGCTTTTTTTGTGACTGCAGAGTATGTGTGTGTGTGTGTGTAGGGGAAGGGGAGAGCCAGAGGTGACAGGTGGGTTATATACTTGTATATTTGCCGTTTAGCTCTCCTCTTCCTCACTTCACCCCCCCTTCCATCCATCCCTCCTTCCTTGACAACCTCTCTTCTCTCTCTGGTCACCCTTCCTCACCCATCCTGTCTCGTACCTAACCGCGGCCCTTTTTCACCCTTGCTTCCTGCTCTCCTCTTCCTCTTCCTCCTCGTCGTCTCTCTGCAGTCAGTCTTAACCATTCATTTGTCGGTGCGACTGCAGCCTAATGGCCCGTGGCAGGCCTTTCTCCAAAGAAACCCACACAGAGTGCTGTTATTAGCAGGCGGGGAGATAAAGAGGAGAGGGAGGCAGGCAAATAGGCGGAGAAAATAAGAAGGTGGAAATTGTGAGGAATAAAGCAGAATGATGTATGAAGGTTAAAAAAAAAAAAATTCACATTAACGCATGCGTTCAACTAACAGGTGTTGAGGAGGCATCGTCCACCCTCCTTATGTTTACGTTAAAGCCCCCCAAATGTGACGTGTGTGTTCGCGCGTATGTGAATATTCACTCACACGGTGCAAAGAAGTCGGACAGGTGCAGGAAATGCAAGAGTTGAGCTACATGATACTGAATCACTTTCTTTTGAGGGAAGTTAAATGCTAGCATACCCAAACTGGTAGCAACAATGCTTCACTTCGACACGAAAACAACCCACAGGATCGACCTGAACTAGCTGGTGCGATTATCAGCAGACTTGTTTATGATACTAAAACGGAGCGACAATAAGAGTGAATATTGAACTTAATTGTGGTAAGACACGCCTCCAAATCAACAATAATGATGCTACGTGAGTGCTACAGGTGTAAGCTAGCAGGTGTAAGCTAGCAGGTGTTTGCTAGGGTGTTAGCCATGATGGAGTTCAACGCTAAGGGCTTAAAGTGGTTGCCAGGCTGGTAACCAAGCCTCAGCTTTCGATTGCCGAAACTGAAACCATGGTGGCCATTTTTAGTCACCTTTCACTTTAAATAAGGAAGATTCTTATAAGTCAGCTTAGTAATGACAATGTGACATAAAAGACCAAAATCTTTTTTACACATAACATAATTCTTTGTGTTTTATCTGAATTTATTTGAATCTCACGTGTTATCAGTTGCTGGTACACACAGCAGCAGTGGTGCAGCTGTTATGTCATGTTATGTTATTCACACATCAGGTTGCTGGTTGTTTGATCATCTGCTCTCTCTCCCTTTCAAACGATGCTTTTTCTGGACCTTTGTTCCGACTCCCACCACATCCGTCCGTTGGCACCTCCAGCATTGAAGCCGTGGATTGTGGGTTGAAAAGTGGTTTCCAATTTCTCAGAGACGGTTGCCAGTAGCGACTTGGCAACCGGTACCATCGACCCCTGCAAAATACCTTTTTTGAGGCCTATGTTGCCTGTGCGTTTACAGCTTCTGCTGCTGCCCCAGGTAGTAAAACCGTTATACGAGTTAGCAGGTGGCCAACACTTAGTTTGGCCCTTTGACTCTCTGTGATCAGTTGATCTTCATCGCGGTTTAGTTGCTGCATTAGTACTTTCATGAGTATGATCAGGATTACACAGGCAGTACTAATCAAGTTGTTTCATTGTATCATCTTTATGACTTAATCTTAAAGGTTTGCAAGGCTTTCAGCTGTATGTAAACAGTCAGAGGAAATAGAGTGGCACTGACTACGTTCACAAAGGAACATGGGAGTGGAGGAGACTTCTTTTTTGGGGGGGGGGGGGGGGGGGGGGGTCACATTTCAGATTCACGCGGCGCACGACTCTGAATAATTCCGCCACACAGGAGGCCCCCGGCCCATTTGCTAATGCACACGGACAGTCTGAATCACCATAATAGGGGGACTTGGTCTCTAAGTGATATAATTATTCGTAGCTTTGGCGGTAAGTGCTTCCTTTAAAACCTTATCCACACATTTGGGGAGAGAAGGAACGATGACCAGGGAGAGACAAAACCTTAGCTATCAGGAAAGACCAGATCGCTTTAAAAAAAAAAAAAAGAAATAGAGGGGTCAGTGCTGATGAATCTATTTGAGGAACGTAAAAGAACTGTGAAGATTTTATTCTGTAAGCCATGATGGCGCCGAGCGAACAGAAAAAGACGCGCAGCGTGGTTGTCGACTCCCATTTCCTCCCATCAAAGTCAGACAGATGTATGGAAATAGTTTCTAATCCTACAATAATGGATGTCTCGCACACAATGGACTCTGTGGGCCCATGTCCGTCTTGTTGGCAGTAATAGCGCCGTTGTGGGGGTGTGTGTGTGGGGGGGGCTCTGAGTGCTGCGGAGATCGGGTAAGAACATAGGACACAGGCGCTCGCTGCGATACACAACTACGCGTGGATTCAAGATAGAAAAATACGTGATGACCATCTGTGTGCCTGACATCTATGATCCACAACCACCCACCTCAAGTGGAGATGGGCGGCACGATGGAAGCGCATGATTCTCCTCGTTCCAAGGTGAGACAGAAAGCATCGGCACACAGACCGACGGACGCTAAAGCAAGGGCAACGGCAAGAGAGTGCCGTGCTCGAAATGCAGAACATGTGGAAAATATAATCACATCACTTAAAAGACTCTTTCACATTTGGTGCGTTTCGTGTAGGTATTTTTTCCCAAAAGGTAGATCGTCTCTTGTCCCGTGTTTTCTTTAGCCTGTCAACAAACTCCACATTGGAAACTTAGCAATTTAATATAACTGAATACAAAGAAGTTAATTTTTAAAAAAGACAGAGAGAGAAATTGGGGCTTTAACTAAATTACAAAAAAAAAAAAAAAAAAAAAAAAAAAAAAAAAAAAAAAAAAAAAAAAAAAAAACTAGAAACTTTAGTTGACAGGTTTTTGTTAGCTGGCCCCATATGTTCCCTTCCATCCGAAAAGCTGCAAACTTCCTCCACAGGTCACACCGCCTTATGTAAAAATAAATAAAATAAAAAAAACACCCAACTATCCCTTTCAGCTTTTCTGGAATCTTCCAAAATTGCACGCAGCTAATAAAAAAAAAAAAGAAAATGACAGACTCACATCCAGAGACGCCTTGAACGAGGGTTCTGCTTGAATGCGTTCCATCCAACCAATCAATAGCACCACAGAGATGAAGAGAGTGATGCTGCTGATGTCCCTCCCCCAACTCAACAAGAACGGTTCGGATCAATAACACTGGAAGTTTGAATTTGGGGGTAAAAAAATAAAATAAAAAGTACTGCGACACAACTTCTTCGTCTTTCATGTAGTCCAAATAAAGTAAAAATCCACACGAACAATCACATCCTCCGCATAAGAGGTCCTCCACCCCCCCCCCCCCCCTCAGAGATTTACCTTTTTGCCAATTTTCTACAATGTGGACTGTCACTGCTTTTCCTCCCTCACCTAATTCACCCTGGATTTTCCCCGTCTTGCTGAAGCTACATCCCGGAATGAGTTATGAGATGAAATAACCCCCCCCACCCCCCCAATTACAGAATTCAGGATCACCAGACAGAGTGTTTGGGGTCTGTTTTGCATTTAAAATGCTCCCTTTCCCCCTCCACGTCTGTCCATTTCTCTCCGACATTTGTTAGGCAATTACAACCAAACGAGGACATAATAGTCAGTCCTGCCAGCCTCGGCCTTCTCTTTCATGTCCAGCCTCTCTCTCCGAGACGTGGACAGGGCCAAATGTAAACACATACACACACACAATAAAAACACAGGTGTGGAACAGTGCAATACCTGAATGCAGCAGGCTGCCAGCTTCAAACGTGAAAAAGGACAAGGCCACCATTGACCTTGTCTGATAACTGCACACCCACCACCCAAGGTAAAAGCACTGCAGATGGAGGGAAACGCACATGGGACTGGGAGGGCTTGAAAACAGGACAGGAGTGGTCAAAAAAAACAGTTTGCTCTGTGTGTGTTTTAAATCTCATCACATGTGCAGACACACACACACACACACACAGCCTCCATAACGGAGGTCCTAGTTATTGCTCCAGAGGAGTTTGTCCCCATGATCAGGCAGATTATCAGTCCACTCTCCTCTGCTGCCCATTGCAACCTGCGCAATCTAGGGATTTTCTTTGATGGATCCATGTCGTTTGACCCTCATGTTAAGCAGCTGTCCAGGTCATGTTTCTTCCATCTAAGAAATATCAGTAAACTGAGATCTGTGGTTTCAACACCTGAATTAGAGATGATCATACACACATTTATCTCCTCTCGCATTGACTACTGTAACTCACTTTTCACATCACTCAGTGCATCTGCTCTTAACCGTCTGCAGGTCATCCAAAACGCTGCCACCAGATTGCTCACCAGGACAAATCGACGGTCTCATATCACCCCCGTACTCTGATCTCTCCACTGGCTCCCTGTAGCATCTAGGATACACTTTAAAATTCTCACCATCACTTACAGAGCACTTCACGGTCAGGCTCCGACTTATGTAGCTGATCTGCTTCGCCCCTATTCACCCGCCCGCACTCTCAGGTCAAACACTCTAGGTCTTCTGTCAGTCCCACGCACACGATTTAAGACCCGTGGCGACCGAGCCTTTGAGGCAGTGGCTCCTAGGCTCTGGAATGCTCTGCCTGCAACACTGCGCCTCGCAGATACTGTGGATACTTTTAAAAGCCAGCTTAAAACCCACCTGTTTAGGCTGGCATTTGTGTAAAAGTAAACCCATGTCCTAGCCATATTTTAAGACCTGCTCTGAAAATATGTTTTACATTTTTATTCTATTTTATTTATTTATTTTTTATTATTTTATTTTATTATTTTTTTATTTTCTCTGTGTATATAATTTATTGACCCTAGGGTCACATTATGTTTTTTTATGCTTTTAAATGTCTGCTCTGTTTAAGCACTTTGTGATATTACTATCTGTGAAAAGCGCTATATAAATAAAATTCATTCATTCATTCATTCATTCATTCATTCATTCATCCATTCATTCATTCATTCATTCATCCATTCATTCATACATAAACACACATGTTGTGCTGACAACTGTAAGACAGGATCTGTTGTTCAGGGACGAGTGGCTGAGCAAACAGTACCGATGGCGAAGAATGCCCTTTTTCCTCTCTTTTTTTTTAGCGCTTGCAAACTGCAAACAAGTCCGGAGTCGAAATGGAAGAGCTGCAAAAAAAATGTGTCTGAAATACCCGAAGGCCAGATTTAAACAGAGAGCATGCAGGAGAAGCACAATGCTGGAAATACAGCGAGGAAAGAGCCGGGATTCATCATTTCACGGGAGTGGGTGCTGCGCTGAAGTAACACTTCCATTTTAAAAGCTTCTTTGGCTTCAAAGTAACAAGCCAGATAGTTTTTACACTAATTCAATGGTGCGTTGGTAATATCCATACCCAGTTCATGAAACCTTTCCCATCTCTGCAAATGGTCAAATGTCCCAGGAGACATTTTTCTTTTGCAAGGAGGTAATGCCATTTACCGCAAAAGAGCAGAGAATAAGCTTCCAAATAACATAGAGATTGCAATTTTCTTGGTTGATTCTGTTATCGTCAGTCCTGCCAGAACTAAAAATGACAGCAAGGTTATCGGTAACTTTTCTTTTTTTATTACCGTCCTGAAATTTCTGTAAGTTTGTAAGTGAAATGATTGAGGAATAAATAATTGTATTTTTATATAAATACGTGCTTTTATTAGAAAAACGTCCTGGCACCAGTTTAATTACATCTAATGTAGCTGATAAGAAGTAGGGCGAACAACTGGATCTATTCTAGTTTCTCACCAAACTTTGAACACATCATGACGGCTTCATAATTATTATAAACCTTCGCCCCAATGCTTATTTTTTACTGAATTGAGCAGTCTTCACGTCACTCCTCCACAATCCAAACATGATAACTTCTGTTCATTGGTTGCAAAGAAAACCCAACATGGCGAAGGTCGTAATCAAAGATGGCGACGGCACAAACCACTACGTCTAGTCTATGGTTGCAATAACTATTTGAACGGGGACAACGTAATCACGGTGTTGCGATCTGTCGACACACACAAACTGTGATGCGAACAATTGTGTGAACATAAAAAAAAGAGTTTGACAGGTTTAATTAAACCCGTCTTTCTTTGTCACCCCCACACACCTAACCGATATCTGTTGAGAATATGTTTGCTGCTTCAAACCCTCTTTTTTTGTTGTTACTTGGTGGTTATGGAAGGAAGCCCTAAAACGACAACCTCCGAGTAATATTTTAGATAATCAGCCGTCGTGCGCTCTCGCTCTCACGCGTGCGTACAGGAGCCTCTTCCTTTGATGAATACGACAACAGCGCGTGGTCCTAATGGCCTCATCTTTCACCAGCCTCTCCGAGAGCTAATAACAGTGCGGGGACGAGTTGTTTTACCAGTTTCTCTCTTTTCGAGTGGCGGGCACAGAATTAATTACACTGATTAAATGTTGTCTGTCTGTGTTGTGTGCCGGGGAAGGGCTGAAGACGGCCCGTGTGTGGGTGTGTGGGTGTGTGGGTGTGCTTAAGTGGCTTAAGTCGTGGCACAGAATGGGCTCTGCTGTGAATATGCACGGATAAGATAAATAGATAAAGAAGAAATGCACTTAAGGAGGACGAAAATAAAGAAAAGATGTGCTTTTGCAAATTAATGTCCCAGCATCCAACTACAATTACCACTGATGTGAAAGTTAAAGCACTTGCAAGTTGAAAATGTACCATTGCTTTAAATGAGTATAATGATGAGCATTTAAAGAATGTAAATCAAAGTTTCAAAGGGCTTTACCACGAAAGCAGCCAGACATAAGAATCCAATTACACTGCTGTACATTAATACAATCGTAGATAACGTAAAGTACAGTCAAAAGAAACAAATAAGTAAAAATAAGAATATTTGTGTTTATAAACTGTGACTTGAAGCAAAATGAAATCTGCAAATAAAGAGCAAAAAGTTTTATAAAAATGCCCGATATGGAAAAGTACGCTACATTATACCATTATGAGTAAATACTGTGCATTTTCACACAAAGTTCGAAATCTTTCTAATGATTTATTTTTTCTTTACGCACAGAAACCAATTGCACAGAGTCTGATGCATTGTATTATTCTGTTTGTTGCAAAAATTTGCAATACAAGATGACCTGACCCTGTCAGTTCCGTGGGTGCAACGGACAGCACTAATCCCAAAAGAGCCTAATGAATGACGAACATTAGCAAGAAGCTATCGATTAGCTGCCTAGAGGGCAATCACTACAGCATAATGCTTCGTAACGTTAAATCCTTTGTTTTGTGATCATCCCCGATTCCCCGCCGTTCTGCGACCACACCTGCCACAGTCTTTGAATTCTCTGTATTATTTACTTTTGATTGTCTTAAAGTGCTTATCAGCTTGAAGACAATCAGCTTATAAGAGGCCATTTTCAGAACAAAACACGCAAAAAATCCAACCTCTTCCGAAAAACATTAATGGCAGACAAAAGTTTCGGAGTCGTGTAAACGGGATTCACACAACGTGAGGTCCCATCTATTTTTTAAACGTACGAAAATATACGGACTTGTGCAAGGGTCTATAGTTTCCAGTCTGTAGACTGGACCGAAGACCAACAATGAAGACAACCAGTCAAATCTTCCAACACATACAGTACATGTATTACGTCCTCCAGAACACACACATTCACAGCTTACAGTCATACAGGGGACCACCCTCTGTGACTTTACCTACGGTTACACAGAGGAAATGTGAGCCAACATCCCGACGCCGCCAGTGTTGCTGTCAACCGTGTGACCTCGTTCTCGCTCAACTCGCATGACCAACTCTTTCCAGTTTCCCCCACCAACCACCAACACTTCCTCGACCAGCAGCAGGAGCAACGCAAAGAAGAAGGAAAGGAAACCCTCTGAGATCTCGCCTTGGCCCACTAACATCCCTTTACTATGCGGGAGCCTACAGACAGAATATGATTAAAGTGAGAGTCATCTTTTACTGATGCAAGGCACAGAAACAGAGAGAGGGAGAGGATGTGTAGAGGAACATGGGCACAAAAGACAGAGTTACATATAGTTGCGTCGAGTGAAAAGCAGAAGAAGGAATTAGGATGGAGAGCAGAAAGAGGGAAATGAGTTGTGTCGAGTCATGAGAAAAGATGAGGCGAGGGAGGATGAGCTCACCGCCTCCTTCGGTCTTTCAGGCAGAACTGAATATGTCTCACTGGGAAGATGCAAGTCCAGACTGCTCCCCGTCTCCTGTGGTGTTCCGCAGGGGTCGGTCCTCGGCCCCATCCTCTTCATTATTTACATGCTCCCCCTCGGTCGTGTCATCAGCAGACATAGGATGTCTTTCCACTGTTATGCTGACGATACACAGCTCTACATCAAAACTGCCCCAAAACATCAAAACTGCCTGCAGCCATGTCATGTCTCACCTCCTGTCTTGGGGAGATAAAGGCGTGGATGAGCAACAACTTTCTCCAGTTAAACAGTAGCAAAACCGAAGCCCTCCTTGTTGGCACTCCACACCAGGTTCAGTCATCCTCCATAACTCATCTCACCTTCGACGGTCAGGTCATCCCCCTCGCCTCCACAGTCACTAATCTGGGAGTTAGGTTTGACCCACACCTGTCCTTTAATGACCATATAAAACACCTGTGCAAAACCTCGTTTTATCATCTCAAAAACATCTCCATAAAACCCATTCTGCACTCCCTACACTGGCTCCCTGTCTCATTCCGGATTGACTACAAAATCCTACTACTCACACATGAATGCATAAATGGACATGCACCTCCCTACCTACAAGACCTCATCACTCCCCAAATCTCCACCCGCACCCTCAGATCATCAAACAGCTCGCTCCTCCGGGTCCCCAACACCAAGCTCCGCACCATGGGCGACCGGGCCTTTGGCTCGGCAGCTCCACGCCTATGGAACAGTCTCCCTGACCACCTAAGGGCAACACAGACACTGGTCTCTTTTAAGACCGGCCTAAAAACCTTTTTATTCAGGAAAGCCTTTCTGACCTAAATCACTGTCAGTTATTTCTTTTGTGTCTCTGTTCATTCACTGTTTTTTATTTTATTTTATTATAGTTTATTTATTTTTATTTTTTTAACTATGTTTTAACTATGCTTTTTACTATGTTTTTACTATGTACTGGCTCTGTGACAGATTTTTTTTAAATGAAAAGTACGTTATAAATAAAATACATTATTATTATTATTGAAGTGCAACACTCTTGAGCCATCGGGAGCACAACACGGAACCCCGCGGCCATTCTGCCGGGAAATTACATCTGAGGAAATACTGGCAAGACCGATCACAAACACCTCCCTCCACACACACACACACACACACACACACACACACACACACACACACACACACACACACACACACACACACACACACACACACACACACACACACACACACACACACACACACACACACACACACACACACACACGCAGTCACTCAAACTGAGAATCACACATGAACCAGTGATAACAAGTAGGAACCCCATAGGACCTCTGTGAAAATGATGGGGAATCTGATGCAAATAGCTGCTCTTTTACACACTTCAGGGTAAAGTTTCTCCAAAGGCCATCTCATATGCCAAAACATGACCAAACATTCAGTTTTCGGCATCTTGAATTTGAGGATTTGCTGCTCTTGTCTGTTTCATATCATTGCTATATGAATTTGGGGGGGGTTTTGAAGCAATTTAGAGACGTCACTCCGGGAAGGACTTTTTCGATACATTACCTTATTCCATAGATTCTCCGAGAGATGTAAGTCGGGAAGTTATCAGTGGAGTCATCTGGAATTGATTAGAATGCCGTCTGATCCCAGAATAAATTTAGAAAAAGGATGACCAGGTATTCGATGAGTCAACTTTTAGTACTGTTGAGATACTCAATCGGTACCAAGAAGTGCTGATGCTTACAACCCAGCCCTGATTAAAAGGCGGCGGCTTCAGGACTTGCGATGCTCAGAGTTCAGCCGCCCCGCAGTGTGGGCTGACTGACTCTCCCATACATTTTAATCCTGTTCAACTTTGCTGCCTCGCTTTGTCAGAGTCACCTGTGCTTCGGGGACCCATTACAGCTTTATGTAACGTTGCAGCGACAGGGGACGTGTACACACACACACACACACACACACACACACACACACAGGACCCCCCCCTCTTTCTGTGAACAAGGGGTTTCTCTACAGCTGGGTAACAAAGCATGACCCAATAATCCCAAAGCTTGACTCAAAGCTTAAGAACCCCCCCATCCCTCCCTCCTCTTATATCCCTTCCTCCCGCTCTCTGAGGACTTTATAAGGCTCTGACGAAGGGGCTTCTGGGTGCACATGTGTGTGTGTGTGTGTGTGTGTGTGTGTGTGTGTGTGCGTGCGAATGACGTTTTTTTTTTTTTTTTCAAATACAAGCACGCTTAGCTTTGATTATTCTAATTATGACTCGGAGCGAGGAGTAGATTATTATGAACACATGGGCCGATGAGTTGCTGATGAGCTCACGTCTCTTCAATCCGTCAGTATTGCTTAAGAGGCTGACAGACAAAGACCTTCGCGTGTAATGGGTGTAGGGCATATGGGGCATACCAACTAATTTTTTGAAATTGTTGACGCATACACTGACATCTTTGATGGTAACACATTATCAGTTCCTACTGAATCGACCCTCTTTTCCCAAACCATGTTATTATTACTCAGCTTGCTGGAGGCCCTGGTGCATATGCAAACTTTAAGGGCAGCAGGAAACTCCTCCTAGTCTGGTCTTGAACTTTCCGAGACTCAGACACCGATTCTGCCAAGTCCCACACAGTAGAGAAGCAGACCACAGACACCACCCCCCCCCCCCCTTCCTTAGCACTAGATCTCATTAGCAATTACCTGGAGAAAAAAAAAAAAACAAGAGCAATTCCAGATCTGGCTTCAGGCACGCCGATTCTGAGAAACCGGGACAAAGTCTCCAGACGAGTTTGAGTTGTGATGGGGAACAGGAGCTCCCGCTGTGCTTGTGATGGCTGTGAGGAATGGCGAAAAAAATATAAATCACATCTCGTGATGGCCTCGCTTCAGTGTTTCCAGTGTGTATGGTTGCGTCGTCTTGTCTCGCTCCAAACGCCCCCCGGCTAAGTTCCTATTACAAAGAGCGCTTGGCGAGTCCATCTCGCTTCCTTCAAAAAAAAAAAAAAAAAAACAAGTACTTGTCGCTATTCTAAGTGGTGATTATATTATGCCATGTCGGGTGAAAGCGATCTTGCCACTGCCGTTGTACAGGTTACGTAACACGATCCTTAATGAGCGCCGTGCTCGGTCGCACAGCCCATCTGAAATCCAGCTGTGCAGTAAAACCAATTGTTCCCCTGTTAGGTGAGTCAGTGAACACCCCGCCATGGTAACCGGTTCCCGTGGTGTGCGCAGTGTTGGAACAAGCCAAATCGTATCTTGGTGTCACACAGCTATTTGGCCCCCGTCTTCTGCGTTTGTTGTTGACAGACAAGACAAAACAAAACCGTGTGCCTGCCTGCTTTATGGCTGACCTTGTGGGGGGGCTCGAGGCAGGTAAGACTGGAAGTGTTTTTGAGTGTGTATGTTTTTGCTCGTTTTAAAATTTCAACTGACGCTCACAACCAATGGGAGTGCGGTTTCTTAAATCCCCCCCCAATTTTCACGCTGGCATTATGTGCTACAAAACTTCTGAATTATTTCCAATGGAATCCTGTACATGAACGCACCAGAATTAGCAGATTATTCCCCCAGTTCTGCTCACACACAAGATACAGTTTTACCTCTGTGTGTGTGTGTGTGTGTGTGTGTGTGAGCAGCAGGTCCATGTCTTTGTAACGACAGGAAGTGTTTAAAAGTAGGTCACCACTTTGAACTAGCTCAAACACCCTTCACTAAAAGTTATGGTTTACAAACAAGCCCTGCATCTGGTGCAAATGTAAAGGCCCTGGGGGGGGGGGGTTAACTTCAATAACTGACATAATCAACTTCCTCAGACGGACCAGAACTCATCAAGCCAAACAGCGACACACAGAGCAAATGTCTCACTTTCATATTCACAAGTCTCAAATTTCATTTAATTATGGGGGTGGAATCGATAAGCATATACGATGCAATTAGATACAGGCATTCACAGAGAAACGCAGCAGCAGCCACAGTCCCCCCCCCCCCCCTCCCCTCTCTCCAGATACCTTGGAACATGAAACCCCCAGACAAGCTCCAGTGGCTCTCACACCATATGGCCGAAGAAAATTCGTCTCCCGGTACCCACAGAACGCTGGTTGTTGTTTTTTTTGTCTTCCCCCCACAATCTATCGGTTTCATCGCAGCTATTTCCCCGATGTCTACAGCTAATTATGTGGCTGCGCGGAGCCGGGTGCGTGAGAGCTAATGAAGCTCTGCGGAATGGCCCTTTGTTTGGAAACAGCCCTCTCTCCGCAGAGCGCTGGAAACGCGAGACGCTTATCGATCATTTCGACTGAGAAGCCCTTTTGTGTTGCGAGCGACTGAGAGGCTGCGGGTAAACGCGCTAATAAAACGCAGTTTAGCGTTATAGGCAGAGTGCTAACGGGTTAACTTAAGTAATAAATATGAAAACAACACAAAACACTAGCGTGTAGCGACTGCGCTCTTTGTCCGGTCCGACCAGCAGTGGCAAATAAACAAAAAGCTGCGGGGGGATTTTTTTTTTTTTTTTTTTTTAAGGATTAACGTTGGATTAATCATAATAAGGGACCCAATAACCGCCTTTGTTCCTCGCCTAAGCCGTCCTCAACCGACGGCGAGTTAAAGAAGAAACGACTTTTTTTGCAACGAGGCATTCGCACAAACAAAAATAAAGCCCCGACGCTACGACGCTTTTGTATCCGCGTCTGTCAACCCTCCTCCTTCCGCGCCTCCCCCCTGCCGGGGTTACGGCTCCAGCCAGCTCCGACCGTCGACGAGGAGCCCCGGAGAGGAAGGAGAGTGCTTGATAGTTGACTAAACACGGTTTTCTCGTGTTTGAAAACCCCGTACCCACACACACACACACCCACACACACAGCGAGGCTTCAACGTGTCAAGGCAAAGACGCAGCAGCCGGCGGTGGAGGTCCGGAGTAATGAAAAGCCACAATAGGAAGAAGCCCTTTAATTTTTTAACAGCAGCTGCTCGGCTAAGCTAGCAAGCGACATTATTTTTCGCTTCTCTTTTCACAGAGGGGCCGATAAAAGGTCGAAAAACTGACAGCAAACGTTTCCTCGTAAGCCCACTAAACTAAAAACACGCACAGAGCCAAGTGTGGTTGTATATTCGGGGGAAATAGCCGCTTTGCATACTTTCCACGATAGCAGCGAAAACTTCCATCAATCATCCCCAGCAGTAGAGATCCAGCAGCCGAGACTTGGAAACGGTCCACAGTGTTTGGTGTCAAAAAGCTTCGCTTCGTTTTTACTATAATATTCCACTTACCGACTTGTAAAACGTTTTCCACACAACCGGTCTCTAGCAGCCGGATACCCCGGCGGAAAGGCAGTCCGTCTCCCGTCCCCACTGCTCCGGCTGCCCCCACAGTAGCCGTCGTACCGGTAGATCCTCCGCCAGCGATTGTAGCTCCGGACCCAGCACCTACAGCTCCGCCGGTAGCCGCCGACGGACCCTCCTCGCCGGCGACTCGGCACTGAAACGAAGAGTACATGCATATCTCCTTTTCGTTCCGGGGAAAAGACCAGTAGACGATGCGGCGCTGGACGGGCTCCGGGATCCGCTCGAAGCGCTCCTCCACTCTCTCGAAGGCCCACTTTTCCGCTACTGCCTTCGCGGCGCAGTCCAGTAAGGACTCCGGAGAACGAAACCGGGAACTGGGCAACCCGCTGCCGTGGCCGGGCCCCGGACCGGGTCCTCGGGGAGCAGGGCGCAGGCAGGGTCGCTTGCTGGCCGGTGGTAAGGAGAGGAGGGGATGGGGCGGCTGTTCTCTGCGTCCTTCCGCCATGGCGAGCCGATCAACACTGACGAGACGGACGGTGTGCGGACACCGAGCAGCAGCAGGAAGCCGAGTACACACACGCATACACACACACTTTCAAACACGCACGCGCGCACACTGTGCAGCTAGTGTCAGCCCAGACAGGATATCAGACAAGACTTCCGAGCACAACTTTCAAAATAAAACGTGGTATTTACAAATGGGCATTTCACCGAAAAGTGTGCGAATTGTTTAAGCGAATAAGGTTAAAACTTCTCACGAGGGTCTTTGTATTGTCATAATACATTATTGTTGAGTTGCACTCACCATACTACTCTAATTTATATTTTTATAAATATATTTCTACACCTTTTTACACAATGCAACATAGCATACCTTTGACGAATGCATTACAAATGTTGACTTCTACTGAAGTATAACTGTTGGTGATGATGCTGGAGATCAATTCAAGCCACAATTGCTTGATTGAATAGAAAGTTGGTAAAACAAGAATATACCCATTACTTTACAGACCTATTCTGAAATAGCTGAACTTAAGTTCACTTCACTTTCTTTATAGGGAATTCACCACAGAGGAGGAAAACTATAGGAGTTTGACCTATTCTTTATTATATGAGGTTGCTACATCCTCTTATCTGACCCTATTTCAAATCAGCAATTGATTGAACATGAACCACAGTTGTTCAGACCTACATAGAGACCTACACAGATTGTTTTTAATGTTTACCTTTATTAATCCATAACAGGTTTCAGTGACCGCTCATTCCCGTAACTGTCCCTTATCATGTTACCAGGTTGTGAAATTATCAATTTTTCAGCCAATGTAGGTCAATCAATTATTTCAGATGAATTAAAAAATTCAGTTATTATTGAGAAACATAATTTCCATGATAATCAGCAAAGTCATAGTTTAAAAATGTATATAAATTCCCATTATTATAACCCAAAAAAAAATGTATTGGTTTGTGAATTGGTTGTCTTTTGCCTTTAGTGTTGTCCTGCTCTGGCCTCCACAGCAGCAGAAACTACAGCATGGATGCAGTTATGTCAGACAAGCATTTCATTAAATAAAAGTTCTCTGGTAATATTGAGACTTTTATTTTCAAAGCCCAATCTCTTAATTTCCTGTCTCTAAAGCTACATGTCTGTGTGACTTGATGCAGCTGAGCAGGCAGAGAGAGAGAGAGAGGGAGCGAGGGGGAGGGAGAGGGAGAGGAGAGAGAGAGAGAGAGAGAGAGAGAGAGAGAGAGAGAGAGAGAGAGAGAGAGAGAGAGAGAGGAGATTGACGTTACATGTCACTAAACAACACAACAAAACACTCCAGTCTCCTATCAGCGTGGAATGCCAGCTACAGCTCCCAGATCTGCTCGCTAATATTCAAATATATGCTTTAATATTTAAATGATTGGGTGTAAGCCATTGATGCAAAAGCAAGCATTTGATGCAATAAAAAGTTGGCAATGAAAAATACACACTTAAACCAAACACCAGTAAATGAGAAACAATCAAATGAAATAGATATACACATACATACTCCTATTGAATGTGTTGTTTATTGCTGTTAAAATGATCATTGCACTCTTCCTCTGACATGACGGTGAAGTTGCCAAACACTGGCGCATTTGAAGTCAAAGGAGATAATGATTCCCCGGCTTCTCCTCATGAATAAAGTTACTGTTTTGCTAATTGAATTCCCACCGTTATGTGGCCCATCGGTATCAATGACCTCAGGTTAGTGAATACACATTCATTTGAATGGGTGCAGCACGCAGTTCTGTGGCCGTGTGCCGCAGCAGGACGCGGAGGGTTCGGAGCCATGTTAAAGACATTCAGAGCAATGAGCCTCGTTTTTCAGGCGGTATTAAACGCGCATGAAAGTTCAAATATTCTCAACTTTTCAGCCCCAGGCGCGCGGCGTCGCACCGCTCGTCGATGTCTCGCTTGACCGAGGCAGCCAATCACATCAAGCAAGAGGCGGGCTTTACTACTTTACCACTGACTTCCTGTTCTGATCCCAGTAGATGTGGTGGCCCCTAAACTTACTTGGTACAAAAAAAAAAAATCACGTTCTGGTACTTGGATTTATAGCAGCAATATAATTACTTTTTTGGAAATTGCAATCCCCTAAACTACTCATAAGTAATAATATTTCATCGTACGACCTTGTTTGTAACTACCACGATGAAAGTGACCTCATCTTACTAATATTTTAGGTACATTTTCGTCTTTAAACTGTGAGAACTTTTTGTAGTATAGGGCTACGGTCCTTTGGTTTGCCTGTGTAAGTGAATGTAGCGTTCCTCTGCTGAATAACAGAAAGAATAGCAACGGGCCGACAAACTGCGGTGGAGCAGACAACACCAGGCTTGTGCATGATTGAGTGTGTCCCTGTTGGCGTGTGTGTGTGTGTTTATAGACCAAATTCTATGATAAGCCATTGAACAAAAAAAAAAGCTATATTTGCCTGTGGACATACAGTAGTCGAGGTCGGTATCTACTTTAAAATAATACACCTTTTGTTAAACTATCAAATTGGTCAACTTTTTAACTAAATACATTACACAAACATAATGTATGAATGTAAACACCGACCAATCAGAGCTTTGCAGAACGTTGGTGGGGCTTGAACTTTAAAGGGCACTCTTTCGCTATGAAGTGGGTGGATGACGGGACACAAAGTACAGCCAAGGGATCGTTCATACTCGGTTACGTTTTATCGACACAGGCATTAAAGTTGCATTATTGCAGGATAACACAAGACACCATTTACACTTTAAACAAAGCAATTTAACAAAGGATCAATCATGTTGACCGAGTGACACACCGTGACTGCCTCTGAGGCGAGACCGTCGTCACTTGTATGATTAACTGTGTCAGAACTCCAAAGACCCGCATTCTAAGTGTGGCCATGTAGAACACGTACTAACAAGTAATCCTTACGATGTGGTCGGATAACCTGTGTTTTGTTTTCAGCATGCTAAACCCTTCAGGTCTTTGAGGGGGGTAGACCTGTGGGCTACTCATGGACCTTTTTAAAGCGCTTCATGTGTTTTCTCTGTGAGGTGCACGCAAATAATTTCACAACGAAAATCAGCCCCGTCTCCTGAAAATGACGTACCCGCACAACGGAACTGCATTGTGAATATTGTGTTGTGGATCATGTTTGCTTTTGACTTCCCACAGATACGTTTTAAATTAATCTGCAGATGTTGCCTGAACATAACCAAGTGCTTTTGTTCATCATTTTTAAACCAAACCATTATGTTTTCATCAAATCTAACCAAGTAGTTTTGTTGCATTTTTTGTTTTGTTTTACGCGAACCACGTGTTTCAAACAAGAAAATGTCTTCCCTTGAACCGTAATGGAGAGTGAAGTTTAGTTATATGGGGACGGTATTTTGTAGTGGACAGTGTTGACAAAACGACATCATGGATGACTATTTTTGAGTCCTGACTGGAAGTAATTCATCCGATTGCCAGGTGAGGATAACTCAACTTAAAGGGTTGATTCACAATGTGTCAAGTCTTTCTAGGAGCAATATTCAGGTGTTCATGTGGACACTGAACAAGTTTTTCTTGCTGTCATCATTCCTCCTCCTCATTTAAGAAATCTCTTCCTAATTTTGCTTCCAATGGAAGTGATGGCGAACGTAATCCACACCCATCCCGTGCGAAAATGTTTTCCAAAGTTTATCTGGAGTAATATGATGCTTCAACAGTCAGAGTTTGACAAATCAAGCAAGCTGTTTTCAACCAGCACTGATACCTACGAAATCGATTCGTATGCAATCCACGTAATCGTGAACGACAGAGTAAAGACATGACAAGCCTACACAGGGCGGATGGGAGTGGTGATGGATGGGTCAAACAACAACGGGTCTTTCACCCAGGAGACAGTTGTTAGTGCCCCGTGTGAAACGAGAAGGCAACGTGGCTTTATTTGTATTGCACAACCTTATCAAGGAGTTTCATTGCCTACACCTAACCAAGATGTTTCCTGTGAAGACGGAAGTTTATTTTGAAAAGATTGTATGCGTGTAACAGGAAACACTGTTCGGTGAAACACAAATAGGGAGTTTTTATACTAAAAGATATGTTATGACATAAACGTTAGTATACGTTAGGACTGTTGTCCTCCATCACTTTCATTTTCATCCAAAAAGATCAGTTTATTAAGTTGGACGATACACCTTCTATCACTCGGCATATGATCGAGTGTTGGCACTGAGCAAGAGAAGCGAAGGACCTGCTGGGGACACATGGATCACTTTGGTGCGGATGTCAGTCGGCTGATCACGTGACCTCAAAGGCTGGGTGGGGTTTGAGTGAAAAAGGGTTCTTTGGTAATCATGTGGAAAAACAGAGAGGCCCGAGGCACTCTCAAAAATGTTGTTCATTAACTCACAATTATGACTTGCCAAATAAAATAAAGCCACCTCGATATGTGTGTTTGGAGAGCGTTCGTTCCTAACAAATCATTTACGTTCTTCTCTGACCTTGTATGGGCATCTCCGCTTTCTCATTTTCACAGTAATTGACAGTTGTGTGGGCGGAGAAGATGTTTCATCAGCCTGGGATGAAGCCAATCTGCACATAATGACTAATAAAATGTCTGATGAATGGACGTCACGGCAGAAATTAAGCAGCATATCTCCTCTGAAGTGAACTCTTTGGAGACGTGGGGGAGACATTTGTCGCACGAACGCAGAGACAATATCCAGACCTGTGTCTCTCTGTGCTTCCCCTTGCCTCTTCTAAAGACCTTTTTTGGCGTGCAATTATATTGAACAATAGGCCAAAGCCGATGGAGGATGCAACCCGTTACCATGGAAATGATTATGATGGATTTGCGGATAGACAGAGCAGGTAATTGGAAAAAGATTGATGGGTGACAGGGCGAAAGAGAGAGATAGAAAAGGACGGAAAGAGAGAGGGATAAATTACCGAAGCAGCAGTGGGAGGAGAGGAAGCCCTATTACACCCCATCTTTCTGGGATTTACAATTATATAATGATGCATCCTCTCTCTCATCAAGTCAATAGGCAATCACTCTTTCTGGCTATCAGAGTCACACCCTATTCTCTCTTTCCTCCCTGTATCAGAGCGTCTTTTTGTCCCCTCCATATCCTGTTTTTCGCTGTCTCCCCTTCTCTCTCCTGCCTCCAACGAGAAAAGTGGTTTCATTGTGTATATTTCCTCTCATTATCACCCGGCACAGGAAGGGTAAAGGGTAAAGATACCCCCCGTGTTTGGGCACACATACGTCCACACGGCATGCCAGCGTCCAGGAGGGATGTAAACACGAGGCGTGTTCTCGGCTCGCGGAGGAGCCTTGAGGGAGGAGAGGCTGCTTTACGATCGGAAGGTCACCGTTGAGGATCCACAGGCAGGATTACAAATTCTCGGTGAGGAGGAGGAGGAAAGTGAGATTCTCCTCTCCTACCACTGCTATCGACCTGCCCCTGAGCAAGGCAATAGAATTCCCAGGTGCAGCGGTGAGTCAGCTCAGTGGGCAAAACATTGCACACTGTGTTCCCGTTGGGCAGCCCACAGAGGAAACAAGGAGAAACAACTGAACGTGGAAAAGATGGCAGTGTACATAAAGCAAATGACGTAAACCAAAGCAACATTTCTCTTAATAAGAAGCACATCACGTTCAGGAACCTTCTGTCTTTGTCAGTAATGACGATACCGGTACTCACAACAAGCTGCAACAAAGCAGCCGAGATGAAAATTCCAGTATTGATATCAGCGTTTGACCATTTAAATCGTCCTCTACCTCTTCCTCATGTTGTACTTGAAATATCACTTTGTTATCAGACATTTTAACTTCTCCTCTCAAGCTAAGCTCAGATCAGTGAACGGTATCTTAGTAAACAGGTGAGTACATCAACTAATGAATTATCAGCGGCTCTGCAGTGGAGAGCACAGGAAGCTGTGCTAATGCTAATGCTTGGTGAGCAGGAGCGATGTCAGTCATGTCTTTTCCACTAACTGGTGGTAGAAGAGAACAACGCCTCACGTATGACCATGATAGCGGCACACAACCAATGACTCATTTTCACTGCATGGTTTGGCTCCACTCACTTTTGGCACAGGGTCCCTTTCCTGAACTTTCGGTAAACTGCAGTGACTTCATGTTCGACACGACACTCACTGAATCCTTTCATCAGCAACCAAACATAGGAACGTCTGCACATGTACGGCGTAGTCTATGGCGTAGTTTTACAGGCTTCTGTTTTTTAAAAATCAGGCTCAAGAGAATAAGAGAAAATTGGGGCCGCTATTAACGATAGCATATTTAAAAATGTGTATGTATCTTCTTTTGATAACGGTAAAACCAAAAGTGAACGAGTCAGGTTGAGTAGAGCCGTACTGGTCCATGCAGTGGGAATGAGGAAAAATACGGCGACAGCTGTGGCCTCACAATGTTGTCTCAAATGTCTTTGTTGACTAAAGCTAACAAAATCTATTTGCTAAGATGTCCCGAAACAAAAGACGAAACCTAAATCAAACTACCGTAAGCTGCCCAAATGAACCCTGATGTTAAATGGACATAAATGGATGAAAGGTCACATTAGGGATGGATTCATCTTAAGTTCCTCAACTAAATTTGGGTTGAAATTGATTAGACCCAGAATATTCACCAGCACAATATCAACTTAATATTAAAAGTGTTAAAACTAGATTGTGACACAAAGCCCTGCATGAGGCAGGGGCTCAAGATTAGATATAAACGCAGAAGCCACATTAAGGCGTTTTCTAATTTCAGTTAATATTAATCAGTTAATCAAATTACCGCAAACTAATTGCCACGCAGTGAAACTGGGGCTTTTTTGCAGCACCTGAGGGTCTGCATTTTCCATGACCGGAGATCGCTGGGTCTACTGTGTCCGACCCGGGTTGGGTGCTGTGTGAGAAGTCTCCACACTGCTGCTGATCCAATATCTTCATATTTCAGTACACAAATTATACATGTTTATTTGTTTTAATAGATATGACAGATTTCTGTTACCTTACACAGATGTTTGAAAAAAAAGCACCACTCACACATTCCCGCCCACATTCCATGCACACATTCAGCAGTCCGACCGCCCACACACATATGCACCCATGTTCTCATTCGTATCACATTCTCAAATAATACGAAGGCATGCTCGTTGTTTTTCGTGGCCAACGAAGCCTACCAGGAGTCCAGTGGTACACACACACACACACACACACACACACACACACACACACACACACACACACACACACACACACACACACACACACACACACACACACACTCACTCCTCCGGGGACAAGAGTCATGTCCTGAAGAGTGAGAGAGAAATAGAAATAGATCTGTGTGCAGCCGGTGAGAGTAAGGAGAAAAACATAGCTTCAGCACAGTGTGAAGACATTCAATAGCCAGACAATGTGTGTGTTGGCCTTGACACAGCCACATGCACACACACTTTGTGTCTCCCAGAATCCTGCTAACCAAAGGGCTGACAGCCACGGAACATGCTTTCCTCACCACGAAACACTCAACTCGAGCACTTCATCACTTGGGGGACAATAGAGCAAAAAAAATATCCACCTCTCCCTCTCCCTCTCCCTCTCTCTCTCTCTCTCTGCGTTGATGACTGTAATCATTTTCAATTTATTTTCTACTGCCGTTTTGTCCTTCCGCGCTCCACTGCTTCATTGTACACTGATATAAAGGCTGCAAATGAAGAGGCAGGAGGGGAGAATGGATCTGTGTGTGCATGTTACTGTGTTTGGTCACATGCAAGGCCTCGTAAACTGCTGACCTGATTTGGAATTAAAGCTCAGTGAATGGTTGGCCACACTGTCGAGCACTGGTTTTATTCAAGTTTCCAATAATACCCACCCCAGTATCATAATACGTTACAGTGGTCTCGTAATATTTCCCAAAATGACAAAAAAAGAATACTGATTTTCAGGGTCATTGTATTTTTGGTTTCTACTTTACAAGCTTTAAAGGGACAGTTTACCCCAAAATCAAAAACACATATTTGTCCTCTTACCTGTCATGTTATTTATCAATCTAGATTGTTTTGGTGTGAGTTGCTGAGTTTTGGAGATCCCTGGCTCGTTCCACAAATCATGACCCAGTTACTGAAGATAATCCCCGGACCTCGTTGTGAGCAGTTTCATGTGGGCACCACAAGCCGAGTGCAATATAGTTCCATTATATCTGTCGTCTTTACGGACGATGTCTCCGACACTCTGCAACACACACCAAAACTATCTCGACTGATATACTGCTCTACAGGTGCAAGAGGAAAAATATACAATTTCGATTTGGGAATGTCCCATCAAGCTGTGACTATACCAGCGAGAAATAATTTGCCGTAATTTGTCACCATCCCACGAAATGAGTCTGACAAACAACCATCTTTCTGCCGGGAGGCCGCTGTTCGTTCCCCATGTGAAACGAGAAGTCAACCGTAACGGCACTTCTGAGTTATTTTAACCCAAGCGACTATCTTTTCCTAAACCTAGTAGTTGTGTTGCCTAAACCTAACTAAGTTGTTTCCTGTGAAGATGGAAGTTTATTTTGAAAAGACTGTATGCATGTTACGAGTGGCAGTGGACTGGAGTTGATGGTGTGGATTGTGAAAGGGACTGTTCTTGTAGTGACCGAACTTTGTGCCGTTTTTCTCACCAATGAATCACCAGAAATCATACCTCCCAGGCTATGCACACTGTGGATGCTCTTCAGCAGATTCAGATATTTTGTGGGCAAATAACCAGCTTTCTCCGGCAGAAACCAACATCTGTTAATCAGATTTCTGCCCCCCCCCCAACCTTGTTAAGGAAACCCGGTTTCTAATTTACACAGCATCTCAGAAATTAGGTTACCGCCGAAAGCCGAGAATAATCTGATTTCCAGAGTGCACGCAAACGCGGAGAGTGACAAACGCAGATCGGTGCGGCGCATTTTTGTCAGCCTGACACAGAGGTGATGATTAAGACTGAGGTGTCAACAGGCTGCGGATTGGCCAGACACGGTTATGTGTGGGCAGAGTCTGTGTGTGCGTGTGTGTGTCAAGGGGGAGGGGGAAGTGTGCAATCACCTAACCTATGGCTAACTCATGAGTGTTTGCGCCTGAAGACACTTCCTCTCCAAATTGCACGCTGACACACACACACACACACACATACACACACACACACACGCACACACACACGCACACGCACACACACAGACACACGCACACATTAAGCAGATGAGATGTTTTCTGAAGGGGCTCCTCCTTAGCAGAGGTGGCACAAGCCTTTTAGCAGCTACTTATGACCCTCCATCAACCTACAATACACTCTCACACACAGGCTCCAGGCAACCGGCCCTCTCCCTCCCTCTTTATTCGAACCTTGATTTGACCCTTTCATCAAGTCTGTCTCTTCCCCGTTTCTCATCTCCACCTTTCTACTCCGCTGGATACTCTTGTTTGTGTCAAATCCAATCCCTCCTTCCCTCCCGGCCTCTCCCTCTATCTCTGCTCCTCCTCACATCTTTGTCTCCTCTCCATTATCCCCTCGCCTGCCTCTTCTGTCCTCCTCTTGTTCTACCTCTTTCACCGCTGACTATATCTCCCCCCCTTTTATTTGCGTCCCTTTCTCGCTATCCTTCTCCTTCTTAAGTCCTCCCCCTTCACTCTTTCTCCGTCCCCTATTCTCTGCTCTCTTTACAGCTCTCTGCGCTTGCTCTCTTCTCCTTCTTCTTCTTCTTCTTCTTCTTCTTCTTCTTCTTCTTCTTCTTCTTCTTCTTCTTCTCGTCTCCTTCCGCGACCTCTCACCCTCTGTTTTTCTCTCGCCCCTTTTCTCTTTTCGCTGCCCTTTTCTCCTTCACTCTGGGTGTCGGGGGCTTTGTGGAGGCTCTCAGCCCCCAGTGGGACATCCAGCGGGAGAGAGAGAGCTGGAAAAGCAAACTGTGGGGCATCTGAGGGAGGGGAGAAGATGGGAAGGAAAGAAACAAAGATGGGAAAAGGAGGAAAGGAGATAAACCAAATGCTTGTGTGGTCATGTTAAGCAAAAAAGTGCCCCCCCCCCCGCAGGTTTTTACTGGACCACTTAATATCTTGTCTTTAAAAATCATAACACATGCCACAATTACAAGTCTGCATACCGACAGGGACGTGAAATTGTTTTGCTCAATTATTTGCTTGAGCCTTTGGCTGAATTTTCCTTTGCTCATAAGAAACCCATACGGGGCCCATATTGTCAGCCCACATCTATATGACATGTGGGACCCATTGGACCCATATGGACATCATACTGTGAACCCAGTTTAAGCCCGTGCCCAGGCCTCATTTACTCCTTATAGAGCCCAACGTGTTGGCGGAGTAATGTGCCAAGTGTGGACTTGATTTTTATTCTGTATTATACGTGATACAAGAACAAGATACCAATTAAGCAGATATGGGTTGTATATTCAGCAAAATGAAATAAGTCTGTGAAGAATAAATACCATGCAACATCACTGTGGTTAGATTCGGAGTGGTCCATTTAATCACAAAAAATGGCTCCCAAAAGACGGCCCGTTTAGACATTACTTTCCCCAGGAATTATGTTGCTTGATTTCACATGAGTGAATGGCTGAGAGGTTTGTATTTAACAGTATATTGTTTGCATCTTGCAATAAATATTGATATGTTCTTGATCACTTTGGGTTTTGTCTGTTTCCCTTTTCTGTTGAAAAATTGTGGGTTTTGAGGCACTGATGGCCTTTCAATGTCATTTATAAATGCTTTGTAAGGCATAAATAGTCCTCACTTTAGATGAGGTCATTTCCAAACAATTTACGAATGAGTAGTAACTACCTTATTTAATCATGAATTAACCATGAATTGCAGTATTAATATGCTTTTATAAAGCATATATTAACATAGTCCCTATCCATAAATCATTATATGTATAAATGTATGAATAATGTAGATCTAAATACATTCTTAATCATTTACTTACACTTTATAAATGATTGTATTAATCATCTACAACTCCTTAATAATTGGTTTGTAATATATATAATACTTCATTTACAAATGGGGAATCCATCATTTATAAAGTATGAAAACACAACGAAACACATAATAGACCAGCTTATTAATCAATTATAAAACATTTATAACTGTTATAAATTGTATACTAATGAGTGTCAATAGGAACAATGCTTTATAAATGATGAATTAAGTGTTTACTCATACTTAACTAATGCTTCATAGTGTGTAGTTATTATAACGTGTTACCCTGCCAAGGGCCCCGTAAACCATTTTGCCATACCTTATAATCGTAGGTCTTTTTTCCTGTTATGGTTTGTTGTTTTGCCACAACTTCAAACCATTCTGATTTATGAAGGTACTGTAAATGGGGCCATAGGTAGCCTTGATATTTAAGGTGCTGTGGATGAACAACAATGTTCTATTCCTGCTCGGGACATTTTGTCGTTCCCCATTTCTGTCCCCTTATATCATTGCTATCGTCTCTTGATTGGCAAATCTTTGACAAAGGCATACAAAGGCCAAAAGTATCCCACTATAAAACTTTTCCCGAACGTCGGGAACGCCGGGAACGTCGGGAACGCCGGGAACATTGGGAACGCCGGGAACGCCGGGAACGGTGGGAACGCCGGAAACGGAGGGAACGTTGGTAACGTCGGGAATGCCGGGAACGTCGGGAACGCTGGGAAGGTCGGGAACGCCGGGAACGTCGGGAACGCCGGGAACGTCGGGAACGCCGGGAAGGTTGGGAACGCCGGGAACGTCGGGAACGCCTGGAACATCGGGAACGCCGGGAAAGTTGGGAACAGAGCGTTCGGAACGCCGGGAACGTCGGGAACGGCGGGAACGGCGGGAACGTCGGGAACGCCGGGAACGTTCGGAACAGAACGTTCGGAACGCCGGGACCGTCGGGAACGCCGGGACTGTCGGGAACGCCAGGAACGTCGGGAACGCCGGGAACGTCGGGAACGCCGGGAACGTCGTGAACGCCGGGAAGGTCGGGAACGCCGGGAACGCCGGGAACGCCGGGAACGCCGGGAACATTGGGAACAGAACGTTCGGAACGCCGTGAATGTTGGGAACAGAACGTTCGGAACGCCGGGAACGTCGGGAACGCCGGGAAGGTCGGGAACGCCGGGATGGTCGGGAACGCCGGGAACGTTGGGAACAGAACGTTCGGAACGCCGGGACCGTCGGGAACGCCGGGAAGGTTGGGAACGCCGGGAACGTCGGGAACGCGGGAAGGTCGGGAACGCCGGGAACGCCGGGAACGTTGGGAACAGAACGTTCGGAACGCTAGGAACATCGGGAACGTCGGGAACGCCGGGAAGGTCGGGAACGCCGGAAAGGTCGGGAACGCCGGGAACGTCGGGAATGCCGGGACCGTCGGGAACGCCGGGAACGCCGGGAACGTCGGGAAGGTCGGGAACACCGGGAACGTCGGGAACGCCGGGAGCGCCGGGAACGCCGGGAACGCCGGGAGCGTCGGGAACGTTGGGAACGCCGGGAACGCCGGGAACAGAATGTTGGGAACGCCGGGAACGTTGGGAACGCCGGGAATGCCGGGAACGCCGGGAACGTCGGGAACGTTGGGAACGCCGGGAACGCCGGGAACGCCGGGAACGTCGGGAACGCCGGGAACGTCGGGAACGCCGGGACCGTCGGGAACGCCGGGACCGTCGGGAACGCCGGGACCGTCGGGAACGCCGGGAAGGTTGGGAACGCCGGGAACGTCGGGAACGCGGGAAGGTCGGGAACGCCGGGAACGCCGGGAACGCCGGGAACGTTGGGAACAGAACGTTCGGAACGCTAGGAACATCGGGAACGTCGGGAACGCCGGGAAGGTCGGGAACGCCGGAAAGGTCGGGAACGCCGGGAACGTCGGGAATGCCGGGACCGTCGGGAACGCCGGGAACGTCGGGAACGCCGGGAAGGTCGGGAACGCCGGGAACGCCGGGAACGTCGGGAAGGTCGGGAACGCCGGGAACGTCGGGAACGCCGGGAGCGCCGGGAACGCCGGGAACGCCGGGAGCGTCGGGAACGTTGGGAACGCCGGGAACGCCGGGAACAGAATGTTGGGAACGCCGGGAACGTTGGGAACGCCGGGAATGCCGGGAACGTCGGGAACGTCGGGAATGCCGGGACCGTCGGGAACGCCGGGACCGTCGGGAACGCCGGGAAGGTTGGGAACGCCGGGAACGTCGGGAACGCGGGAAGGTCGGGAACGCCGGGACCGTCGGGAACGCCGGGACCGTCGGGAACGCCGGGAAGGTTGGGAACATCGGGAACGTCGGGAACGCCGGGAAGGTCGGGAACGCCGGAAAGGTCGGGAACGCCGGGAACGTCGGGAATGCCGGGACCGTCGGGAACGCCGGGAACGTCGGGAACGCCGGGAAGGTCGGGAACGCCGGGAACGCCGGGAACGTCGGGAAGGTCGGGAACGCCGGGAACGTCGGGAACGCCGGGAGCGCCGGGAACGCCGGGAACGCCGGGAGCGTCGGGAACGTTGGGAACGCCGGGAACGCCGGGAACAGAATGTTGGGAACGCCGGGAACGTTGGGAACGCCGGGAATGCCGGGAACGTCGGGAACGTTGGGAACGCCGGGAACGCCGGGAACGCCGGGAACGCCGGGAACGTTGGGAACGCCGGGAACGTCGGGAACGCCGGGAACGCCGGGAACATTGGGAACAGAATGTTGGGAACGCCGGGAACGTTGGGAACGCCGGGAACGTCGGGAAGGGCGGGAAGGTCGGGAACGCCGGGAACGTTGGGAACGCCGGGAACGTCGGGAACGCCGGGAACGCCGGGAACGCCGGGAACGCCGGGAACGCCGGGAACGTCGGGAACATTGGGAACGGCGGGAACATTGGGAACAGAATGTTGGGAACGCCGGGAACGTCGGGAACGCCGGGAGCGCCGGGAACGCCGGGAACGCCGGGAATGCCGGGAGCGTCGGGAACGTTGGGAACGCCGGGAACACCGGGAACAGAATGTTGGGAACGCCGGGAACGTTGGGAACGCCGGGAATGCCGGGAACGCCGGGAACGTCGGGAACGTTGGGAACGCCGGGAACGCCGGGAACGCCGGGAACGTTGGGACCGTCGGGAACGCCGGGACCGTCGGGAACGCCGGGAAGGTTGGGAACGCCGGGAACGTCGGGAACGCGGGAAGGTCGGGAACGCCGGGAACGCCGGGAACGCCGGGAACGTTGGGAACAGAACGTTCGGAACGCTAGGAACATCGGGAACGTCGGGAACGCCGGGAAGGTCGGGAACGCCGGAAAGGTCGAGAACGCCGGGAACGTCGGGAATGCCGGGACCGTCGGGAACGCCGGGAACGTCGGGAACGCCGGGAAGGTCTGGAACGCCGGGAACGCCGGGAACGTCGGGAAGGTCGGGAACGCCGGGAACGTCGGGAACGCCGGGAGCGCCGGGAACGCCGGGAACGCCGGGAGCGTCGGGAACGCCGGGACCGTCGGGAACGCCGGGACCGTCGGGAACGCCGGGAAGGTTGGGAACGCCGGGAACGTCGGGAACGCGGGAAGGTCGGGAACGCCGGGAACGCCGGGAACGCCGGGAACGCCGGGAACGTTGGGAACAGAACGTTCGGAACGCTAGGAACATCGGGAACGTCGGGAACGCCGGGAAGGTCGGGAACGCCGGAAAGGTCGGGAACGCCGGGAACGTCGGGAATGCCGGGACCGTCGGGAACGCCGGGAACGTCGGGAACGCCGGGAAGGTCGGGAACGCCGGGAACGCCGGGAACGTCGGGAAGGTCGGGAACGCCGGGAACGTCGGGAACGCCGGGAGCGCCGGGAACGCCGGGAACGCCGGGAGCGTCGGGAACGTTGGGAACGCCGGGAACGCCGGGAACAGAATGTTGGGAACGCCGGGAACGTTGGGAACGCCGGGAATGCCGGGAACGCCGGGAACGTCGGGAACGTTGGGAACGCCGGGAACGCCGGGAACGCCGGGAACGCCGGGAACGCCGGGAACGTTGGGAACGCCGGGAACGTCGGGAACGCCGGGAACGCCGGGAACATTGGGAACAGAATGTTGGGAACGCCGGGACCGTCGGGAACGCCGGGAAGGTTGGGAACAGAACGTTCGGAACGCTAGGAACATCGGGAACGTCGGGAACGCCGGGAAGGTCGGGAATGCCGGAAAGGTCGAGAACGCCGGGAACGTCGGGAATGCCGGGACCGTCGGGAACGCCGGGAACGTCGGGAACGCCGGGAAGGTCGGGAACGCCGGGAACGCCGGGAACGTCGGGAAGGTCGGGAACGCCGGGAACGTCGGGAACGCCGGGAGCGCCGGGAACGCCGGGAACGCCGGGAGCGTCGGGAACGTTGGGAACGCCGGGAACGCCGGGAACAGAATGTTGGGAACGCCGGGAACGTTGGGAACGCCGGGAATGCCGGGAACGTCGGGAACGTCGGGAATGCCGGGACCGTCGGGAACGCCGGGACCGTCGGGAACGCCGGGAAGGTTGGGAACGCCGGGAACGTCGGGAACGCGGGAAGGTCGGGAACGCCGGGACCGTCGGGAACGCCGGGACCGTCGGGAACGCCGGGACCGTCGGGAACGCCGGAAAGGTCGAGAACGCCGGGAACGTCGGGAATGCCGGGACCGTCGGGAACGCCGGGAACGTCGGGAACGCCGGGAAGGTCTGGAACGCCGGGAACGCCGGGAACGTCGGGAAGGTCGGGAACGCCGGGAACGTCGGGAACGCCGGGAGCGCCGGGAACGCCGGGAACGCCGGGAGCGTCGGGAACGCCGGGACCGTCGGGAACGCCGGGACCGTCGGGAACGCCGGGAAGGTTGGGAACGCCGGGAACGTCGGGAACGCGGGAAGGTCGGGAACGCCGGGAACGCCGGGAACGCCGGGAACGTTGGGAACAGAACGTTCGGAACGCTAGGAACATCGGGAACGTCGGGAACGCCGGGAAGGTCGGGAACGCCGGAAAGGTCGGGAACGCCGGGAATGCCGGGAACGTCGGGAACGTCGGGAATGCCGGGACCGTCGGGAACGCCGGGACCGTCGGGAACGCCGGGAAGGTTGGGAACGCCGGGAACGTCGGGAACGCGGGAAGGTCGGGAACGCCGGGACCGTCGGGAACGCCGGGACCGTCGGGAACGCCGGGAAGGTTGGGAACATCGGGAACGTCGGGAACGCCGGGAAGGTCGGGAACGCCGGAAAGGTCGGGAACGCCGGGAACGTCGGGAATGCCGGGACCGTCGGGAAGGTCGGGAACGCCGGGAACGCCGGGAACGTCGGGAAGGTCGGGAACGCCGGGAACGTCGGGAACGCCGGGAACGTCGGGAACGCCGGGAAGGTCGGGAATGCCGGAAAGGTCGAGAACGTCGGGAACGTCGGGAATGCCGGGACCGTCGGGAACGCCGGGACCGTCGGGAACGCCGGGAAGGTTGGGAACGCCGGGAACGTCGGGAACGCGGGAAGGTCGGGAACGCCGGGACCGTCGGGAACGCCGGGACCGTCGGGAACGCCGGGAAGGTTGGGAACATCGGGAACGTCGGGAACGCCGGGAAGGTCGGGAACGCCGGAAAGGTCGGGAACGCCGGGAACGTCGGGAATGCCGGGACCGTCGGGAACGCCGGGAACGTCGGGAACGCCGGGAAGGTCGGGAACGCCGGGAACGCCGGGAACGTCGGGAAGGTCGGGAACGCCGGGAACGTCGGGAACGCCGGGAGCGCCGGGAACGCCGGGAACGCCGGGAGCGTCGGGAACGTTGGGAACGCCGGGAACGCCGGGAACAGAATGTTGGGAACGCCGGGAACGTTGGGAACGCCGGGAATGCCGGGAACGTCGGGAACGTTGGGAACGCCGGGAACGCCGGGAACGCCGGGAACGCCGGGAACGTTGGGAACGCCGGGAACGTCGGGAACGCCGGGAACGCCGGGAACGCCGGGAACGCCGGGAACGTCGGGAACATTGGGAACGGCGGGAACATTGGGAACAGAATGTTGGGAACGCCGGGAACGTCGGGAACGCCGGGAAGGTCGGGAATGCCGGAAAGGTCGAGAACGCCGGGAACGTCGGGAATGCCGGGACCGTCGGGAACGCCGGGAACGTCGGGAACGCCGGGAAGGTCGGGAACGCCGGGAACGCCGGGAACGTCGGGAAGGTCGGGAACGCCGGGAACGTCGGGAACGCCGGGAGCGCCGCGAACGCCGGGAACGCCGGGAGCGTCGGGAACGTTGGGAACGCCGGGAACGCCGGGAACAGAATGTTGGGAACGCCGGGAACGTTGGGAACGCCGGGAATGCCGGGAACGTCGGGAACGTCGGGAATGCCGGGACCGTCGGGAACGCCGGGACCGTCGGGAACGCCGGGAAGGTTGGGAACGCCGGGAACGTCGGGAACGCGGGAAGGTCGGGAACGCCGGGACCGTCGGGAACGCCGGGACCGTCGGGAACGCCGGGAAGGTTGGGAACATCGGGAACGTCGGGAACGCCGGGAAGGTCGGGAACGCCGGAAAGGTCGGGAACGCCGGGAACGTCGGGAATGCCGGGACCGTCGGGAACGCCGGGAACGTCGGGAACGCCGGGAATGCCGGGAACGTCGGGAACGTCGGGAATGCCGGGACCGTCGGGAACGCCGGGACCGTCGGGAACGCCGGGAAGGTTGGGAACGCCGGGAACGTCGGGAACGCGGGAAGGTCGGGAACGCCGGGACCGTCGGGAACGCCGGGACCGTCGGGAACGCCGGGAAGGTTGGGAACATCGGGAACGTCGGGAACGCCGGGAAGGTCGGGAACGCCGGAAAGGTCGGGAACGCCGGGAACGTCGGGAATGCCGGGACCGTCGGGAACGCCGGGAACGTCGGGAACGCCGGGAAGGTCGGGAACGCCGGGAACGCCGGGAACGTCGGGAAGGTCGGGAACGCCGGGAACGTCGGGAACGCCGGGAGCGCCGGGAACGCCGGGAACGCCGGGAGCGTCGGGAACGTTGGGAACGCCGGGAACGCCGGGAACAGAATGTTGGGAACGCCGGGAACGTTGGGAACGCCGGGAATGCCGGGAACGTCGGGAACGTTGGGAACGCCGGGAACGCCGGGAACGCCGGGAACGCCGGGAACGTTGGGAACGCCGGGAACGTCGGGAACGCCGGGAACGCCGGGAACGCCGGGAACGCCGGGAACATTGGGAACGGCGGGAACATTGGGAACAGAATGTTGGGAACGCCGGGAACGTCGGGAACGCCGGGAGCGCCGGGAACGCCGGGAACGCCGGGAATGCCGGGAGCGTCGGGAACGTTGGGAACGCCAGGAACACCGGGAACAGAATGTTGGGAACGCCGGGAACGTTGGGAACGCCGGGAATGCCGGGAACGCCGGGAACGTCGGGAACGTTGGGAACGCCGGGAACGCCGGGAACGCCGGGAACGTTGGGACCGTCGGGAACGCCGGGACCGTCGGGAACGCCGGGAAGGTTGGGAACGCCGGGAACGTCGGGAACGCGGGAAGGTCGGGAACGCCGGGAACGCCGGGAACGCCGGGAACGTTGGGAACAGAACGTTCGGAACGCTAGGAACATCGGGAACGTCGGGAACGCCGGGAAGGTCGGGAACGCCGGAAAGGTCGAGAACGCCGGGAACGTCGGGAACGTCGGGAAGGTCGGGAACGCCGGGAACGTCGGGAACGCCGGGAGCGCCGGGAACGCCGGGAACGCCGGGAGCGTCGGGAACGCCGGGACCGTCGGGAACGCCGGGACCGTCGGGAACGCCGGGAAGGTTGGGAACGCCGGGAACGTCGGGAACGCGGGAAGGTCGGGAACGCCGGGAACGCCGGGAACGCCGGAAAGGTCGGGAACGCCGGGAACGTCGGGAATGCCGGGACCGTCGGGAACGCCGGGAACGTCGGGAACGCCGGGAAGGTCGGGAACGCCGGGAACGCCGGGAACATCGGGAAGGTCGGGAACGCCGGGAACGTCGGGAACGCCGGGAGCGCCGGGAACGCCGGGAACGCCGGGAGCGTCGGGAACGTTGGGAACGCCGGGAACGTTGGGAACGCCGGGAATGCCGGGAACGCCGGGAACGTCGGGAACGTTGGGAACGCCGGGAACGCCGGGAACGCCGGGAACGCCGGGAACGTTGGGAAGGTCTGGAACGCCGGGAACGCCGGGAACGTCGGGAAGGTCGGGAACGCCGGGAACGTCGGGAACGCCGGGAGCGCCGGGAACGCCGGGAACGCCGGGAGCGTCGGGAACGCCGGGACCGTCGGGAACGCCGGGACCGTCGGGAACGCCGGGAAGGTTGGGAACGCCGGGAACGTCGGGAACGCGGGAAGGTCGGGAACGCCGGGAACGCCGGGAACGCCGGGAACGCCGGGAACGTTGGGAACAGAACGTTCGGAACGCTAGGAACATCGGGAACGTCGGGAACGCCGGGAAGGTCGGGAACGCCGGAAAGGTCGGGAACGCCGGGAACGTCGGGAATGCCGGGACCGTCGGGAACGCCGGGAACGTCGGGAACGCCGGGAAGGTCGGGAACGCCGGGAACGCCGGGAACGTCGGGAAGGTCGGGAACGCCGGGAACGTCGGGAACGCCGGGAGCGCCGGGAACGCCGGGAACGCCGGGAGCGTCGGGAACGTTGGGAACGCCGGGAACGCCGGGAACAGAATGTTGGGAACGCCGGGAACGTTGGGAACGCCGGGAATGCCGGGAACGCCGGGAACGTCGGGAACGTTGGGAACGCCGGGAACGCCGGGAACGCCGGGAACGCCGGGAACGCCGGGAACGTTGGGAACGCCGGGAACGTCGGGAACGCCGGGAACGTCGGGAACGCCGGGAACGCCGGGAACATTGGGAACAGAATGTTGGGAACGCCGGGACCGTCGGGAACGCCGGGAAGGTCGGGAATGCCGGAAAGGTCGAGAACGCCGGGAACGTCGGGAATGCCGGGACCGTCGGGAACGCCGGGAACGTCGGGAACGCCGGGAAGGTCTGGAACGCCGGGAACGCCGGGAACGTCGGGAAGGTCGGGAACGCCGGGAACGTCGGGAACGCCGGGAGCGCCGGGAACGCCGGGAACGCCGGGAGCGTCGGGAACGTTGGGAACGCCGGGAACGCCGGGAACGCCGGGAACAGAATGTTGGGAACGCCGGGAACATTGGGAACAGAATGTTGGGAACGCCGGGACCGTCGGGAACGCCGGGAAGGTTGGGAACGCCGGGAACGTCGGGAACGTCGGGAACGCGGGAAGGTCGGGAACGCCGGGAACGCCGGGAACGCCGGGAACGCCGGGAACGTTGGGAACAGAACGTTCGGAACGCTAGGAACATCGGGAACGTCGGGAACGCCGGGAAGGTCGGGAATGCCGGAAAGGTCGAGAACGCCGGGAACGTCGGGAATGCCGGGACCGTCGGGAACGCCGGGAACGTCGGGAACGCCGGGAAGGTCTGGAACGCCGGGAACGCCGGGAACGTCGGGAAGGTCGGGAACGCCGGGAACGTCGGGAACGCCGGGAGCGCCGGGAACGCCGGGAACGCCGGGAGCGTCGGGAACGTTGGGAACGCCGGGAACGCCGGGAACGCCGGGAACAGAATGTTGGGAACGCCGGGAACGTTGGGAACGCCGGGAATGCCGGGAACGCCGGGAACGTCGGGAACGCCGGGAACGCCGGGAACGTTGGGAACGCCGGGAACGTCGGGAACGCCGGGAACGCCGGGAACATTGGGAACATTGGGAACAGAATGTTGGGAACGCCGGGAACGTTGGGAACGCCGGGAACGTCGGGAATGCCGGGAAGGTCGGGAACGCCGGGAACGTTGGGAACGCCGGGAACGTCGGGAACGCCGGGAACGCCGGGAACGCCGGGAACGCCGGGAACGCCGGGAACTTCGGGAACGTTGGGAACGGCGGGAACATTGGGAACAGAATGTTGGGAACGCCGGGAACGTCGGGAACGCCGGGAGCGCCGGGAACGTTGGGAACGCCGGGAACGCCGGGAACAGAATGTTGGGAACGCCGGGAACGTTGGGAACGCCGGGAATGCCGGGAACGCCGGGAACGTCGGGAACGTTGGGAACGCCGGGAACGCCGGGAACGCCGGGAACGCCGGGAACGCCGGGAACGCCGGGAACGCCGGGAACGTTGGGAACGCCGGGAACGTCGGGAACGCCTGGAAGGTCGGGAACGCCGGGAACGCCGGGAACATTGGGAACAGAATGTTGGGAACGCCGGGAACGTTGGGAACGCCGGGAATGTCGGGAACGCCGGGAAGGTCGGGAACAGAACATTCGTAACGTTCGGAACGCTGGGAACGTCGGGAACGTCGGGAACGCCGGGAAGGCCGGGAACGCCGGGAACGTTCGGCCCTAGCTGTTTTTTGTTATTGTTCCACGTTCAAAACGTTTTGTAAGATATCAATAAAAAGGGGATGAACGTTCGGAACGCCAGGAACGCTCGGCACGCCGGGAACATTGGGAACCTTGGGAACATTGGGAACACTGGGAACGCCGGGAACGTGGGGAATGTCGGGAACGCCGGGAACGCCGGGAACGCCGGGAACGTTGGTAACGTCGGGAACGCCGGGAACGTCGGGAACGCCGGGAACGTCGGGAATGCCGGGAACGCCGGGAATGTCGGGAACGTCGGAACGCCGGGAACGTCGGGAAAGCCGGGAACGTCGGGAACGTCGGGAACGCCGGGAACGTTGGGAACAGAATGTTCGGAACGCCGGGAACGTTGGGAACGCCGGGAACGCCGGGAGCGTTGGGAACGGAACATTCGGAACGTTCGGAACGCTGGGAACGTCGGGAACGTCGGGAACGCCGGGAAGGCCGGGAAGGCCGGGAACGTTGGGAACAGAACGTTCGGAACGCCGGGACCGTCGGGAACGCCGGGAACGCCGGGAACGCCGGGAACGCCGGGACCGCCGGGAACGCCGGGAACGCCGGGAACGTCGGGAACGTCGGGAACGCCGGGAACGCTGGGAACGTCGGTAACGTCGGGAACGCCGGGAACGTCGGGAACGCCGGGAAGGTCGGGAACGGCGGGAACGTCTGGAACGCCGGGAACGCCGGGAACGCCGGGAACGTCGGGAACGTTGGGAACGCCGGGAACATTGGGAACAGAATGTTGGGAACAGAATGTTGGGAACGCCGGGAACGTTGGGAACGCCGGGAACGTCGGGAAAGCCGGGAAGGTCGGGAACGCCGGGAACGTCGGGAACGCCGGGAACGCCGGGAACGCCGGGAACGTCGGGAACGTTGGGAACGCCGGGAACGCCGGGAACGCCGGGAACGTTGGGAACGCCGGGAACGTTAGGAGCGCCGGGAAGGTTTGGAACGCCGGGAACGCCGGGAACGCCGGGAAGGCCGGGAACGCCGGGAACGTTGGGAACAGAACGTTCGGAACGCCGGGACCATCGGGAACGCCGGGAACGTCGGGAACGCCGGGAACGTTGGGAACATAACGTTCGGCTCTTGCTGTTTTTTGTTATTGTTCCACGTTCAAAACGTTTTGTAAGATATCAATAAAACGGGGATGAACGTTCGGAACGCCGGGAACGGTCGGCACGCCGGGAACGTTGGGAACGTCGGGAACATTGGGAACACTGGGAACGCCGGGAACGTTGGGAACGCGGGGAACGTCGGGAACGCCGGGAACGTTGGTAACGTCGGGAACGTCGGGAATGCCGGGAACGTTGGGAACGCCGGGAACGTTAGGAAGGGCGGGAAGGTTTGGAATGCCGGGAACGCCGGGAACGCCGGGAAGGCCGGGAACGCCGGGAACGTTGGGAACAGAACGTTCGGAACGCTAGGAACATCGGGAACGTCGGGAACGCCGGGAAGGTCGGGAACGCCGGAAAGGTCGGGAACGCCGGGAACGTCGGGAATGCCGGGACCGTCGGGAACGCCGGGAACGTCGGGAACGCCGGGAAGGTCGTGAACGCCGGGAACGTCGGGAAGGTCGGGAACGCCGGGAACGTCGGGAACGTCGGGAACGCCGGGAAGGTCGGGAACAGAACATTCGTAACGTTCGGAACGCTGGGAACGTCGGGAACGTCGGGAACGCCGGGAAGGCCGGGAACGCCGGGAACGTTCGGCCCTAGCTGTTTTTTGTTATTGTTCCACGTTCAAAACGTTTTGTAAGATATCAATAAAAAGGGGATGAACGTTCGGAACGCCAGGAACGCTCGGCACGCCGGGAACATTGGGAACCTTGGGAACATTGGGAACACTGGGAACGCCGGGAACGTGGGGAATGTCGGGAACGCCGGGAACGCCGGGAACGCCGGGAACGTTGGTAACGTCGGGAACGCCGGGAACGTCGGGAACGCCGGGAACGTCGGGAACGCCGGGAACGCCGGGAATGTCGGGAACGTCGGAACGCCGGGAACGTCGGGAACGCCGGGAACGTCGGGAACGTCGGGAACGCCGGGAACGTTGGGAACAGAATGTTCGGAACGCCGGGAACGTTGGGAACGCCGGGAACGCCGGGAGCGTTGGGAACAGAACATTCGGAACGTTCGGAACGCTGGGAACGTCGGGAACGTCGGGAACGCCGGGAAGGCCGGGAAGGCCGGGAACGTTGGGAACAGAACGTTCGGAACGCCGGGACCGTCGGGAACGCCGGGAACGCCGGGACCGCCGGGAACGCCGGGAACGTCGGGAACGTCGGGAACGCCGGGAACGCTGGGAACATCGGTAACGTCGGGAACGCCGGGAACGTCGGGAACGCCGGGAAGGTCGGGAACGCCGGGAACGTCTGGAACGCCGGGAACGCCGGGAACGCCGGGAACGCCGGGAACGCCGGGAACGTCGGGAACGTTGGGAACGCCGGGAACATTGGGAACAGAATGTTGGGAACGCCGGGAACGTTGGGAACGCCGGGAACGTCGGGAAAGCCGGGAAGGTCGGGAACGCCGGGAACGTCGGGAACGCCGGGAACGCCGGGAACGCCGGGAACGTCGGGAACGTTGGGAACGCCGGGAACGCCGGGAACGCCGGGAACGTTGGGAACGCCGGGAACGTTAGGAGCGCCGGGAAGGTTTGGAACGCCGGGAACGCCGGGAACGCCGGGAAGGCCGGGAACGTTGGGAACAGAACGTTCGGAACGCCGGGACCATCGGGAACGCCGGGAACGTCGGGAACGCCGGGAACGTTGGGAACATAACGTTCGGCTCTAGCTGTTTTTTGTTATTGTTCCACGTTCAAAACGTTTTGTAAGATATCAATAAAACGGGGATGAACGTTCGGAACGCCGGGAACGGTCGGCACGCCGGGAACGTTGGGAACGTCGGGAACATTGGGAACACTGGGAACGCCGGGAACGTTGGGAACGCCGGAAACGTCGGGAACGCGGGGAACGTCGGGAACGCCGGGAACGTTGGTAACGTCGGGAACGTCGGGAATGCCGGGAACGTTGGGAACGCCGGGAACGTTAGGAAGGGCGGGAAGGTTTGGAATGCCGGGAACGCCGGGAACGCCGGGAAGGCCGGGAACGCCGGGAACGTTGGGAACAGAACGTTCGGAACGCCGGGACCATCGGGAACGCCGGGAACGTCGGGAACGCCGGGAACGCCGGGAACGTTGGGAACAGAACGTTCGGAACGCCGGGACCGTCGGGAACGCCGGGAACGCCGGGACCGTCGGGAACGCCGGGAACGTCGGGAACGTCGGGAACGCCGGGAACGCCGGGAACGTCGGTAACGTCGGGAACGCCGGGAACGTCGGGAACGCCGGGAAGGTCGGGAACGCCGGGAACGTCTGGAACGCCGGGAACGTCGGGAATGCCTGTGAGGGAACTTGGGCTTTATGGCAAAATTTAACATGGAGCTTACTGGGCCACCGGCCCTTTTGTGACACGGTGACAATGTTCCGGCAGGACAGACTACATTGCATTGGGAATTTGTGGAACAGTCGGGCCGTTGAAGGGCAAATGTGTAGTCAGTGTTCAAATCCTATAGAGGGCGCTTTTGACCAGTGGATGACCAAAATGGATGGGAATGGGAGGGCCCAGGCCCAAAAGGGTGTTTTATGCCTTTCGGGTGGAAATGGATGGGGAATGGACCGGTCGGGTGGAAATGGATGGGGAATGGACCGGTCAAGCTCCCATACATGGAAATGGGCGGGGCATGTCTCAAATGGGGCGATTTGTGCCTTTCGGGTGCAAACCATGGAAATGGATGGGGAACGGACCGGTCAAGCTCCCATACATGGAAATGGGCGGGGCATGTCTCAAATGGGGCGATTTGTGCCTTTCGGGTGGAGACCATGGAAATGGATGGGGAATGGACCGGTCAAGCTCCCAAACATGGAAATGGGCGGGGCATGTCTCAAATGGGGCGATTTGTGCCTTTCGGGTGGAAACCATGGAAATGGATGGGGAATGGCCCGGTCAAGCTCCAAAACATGGAAATGGGCGGGGCATGTCTCAAATGGGGCGTTTTCTGCCTTTCGGGTCCAAAGCCTTGGAAAACACGGAAACGGATCAGGTATCACCATATGATACCACAAACATGTCGGAATGTTCCTGAAAAAAACAAAAAACCTTCCCAAAGGGCTACAGACTTCTCCTTTGGCATGCTGACTCGAGTCATCAGAGGGAGTGTGTGGTGCTAAATTCAGGCAGTTTCAACCTTCTTTACCCGAATTATGGTCAATTTTTACACATTGCACCAATTGCACCAATTTCGGCCCCTGATCCTGTTTTTGGGCACCTTAACTTGGACCTACGACCTCTAGATTTGGCTAATTTAACCTACATGACCCTCTCTTAATTTACAAAAATAATGTATTCCTCTATCTTGCTTTAAAGTATTTTTAGTGAATTAAAAGACTGTTAATGATGTGTACATGTTGCTGTTTCTGTTGGGTGCAATAAAAACACTTGTAACTGGCTTATCATTCCATAATTGACATATGATGGACACAAGAGGACCCTCTTCAAGGTCCAATTGGATTAAAGTCATTAGCATGCCGCCAACAGGAGATAGCTTTCCAGAGGATCTGCAGATTTGCTGCTCCATGTGCTCATTCAAGTCATCAAGGGGAGTGTCTCGTTCAATTATAACACAGTTCCAACACTATTCTGAGAAGTTATGACATTCAATACTTTCCATTCAAATGTAGTCGGAATGTCCCTTTTTGGAAAATGGGCCATTTGGGATTTATTAGAATCAAGGTCAGTTTTCACTCTTTGAGGTCGGCAGGAGATATTTTCCGGCCCCTAAAAACACGAATAAATGACATTTTTGATATATAATTGACAATTCTTGGACAACATTGAACACTCTACTGGAATTGATTGGTTTTATAGCATTAGCATGTTGCTAACAGAAGATAGCTTTCCAGAGAGTCTGCAGGTTCTATTGCACCATTTTCCCATTCAATTCATCAAGGGGAATGTTGTCATGCAATCTCCCATGAAATTCAACCACGTTGTGAGAAGTTATGACTAGTTGAAGGATGGGCCGTTTGGGTAATCACTTTCCATTCATTTTATCCTACAAAATGCCCCATTCAAATGTAGGCCAACTGTCCCTCTTCCCGCGCAGGCATGCTAAGTGCTAGGGAGTCCCATCCAACTTGAATGTGCCTCATTGGGGCCTGTCTACAACATATTAAAAAAGCAGGGCTCTGACATCTTCAGAAGTAAAAGTTGATCTGATCTCATCAACAATACGACAGGGTGTACAGCTTAGGGACATGCACCCCATGCTGAAGTCTGAGTTTGGTACAGGCAAAAATCAGTTCTACATAATTTAGAGGGATTTTTTTCAGGTGACCTTATTGTAGGCCTAGTCCACAATGTGTGTGAACAATCTGGGGGTTCTAGGACACATATTGGAGAAATTATGGCCATTCTTGCATATGCCAAACAATAAATTTATAAGGAACCAATTAAGCCCTTTGTGGCTGTTTTTGGGACCTTAACTTGCAGCTACGAGGCCCAGATTATAGGTGTGTCATGGTGACGCCGGGAACGTCGGGAACGCCGGGAACGTTCGGAACGCCGGGACCGTCGGGAACGCCGGGAACGTCGGGAACGCCGGGAACGTCGGGAACGTCGGGAACGCCGGGAAGGTCGGGAACGCCGGGAACGCCGGGAACACCGGGAACGCCGGGAACGTTGGGAACAGAACGTTCGGAACGCCGTGAACGTTGGGAACAGAACGTTCGGAACGCCGGGAACGCCGGGAAGGTCGGGAACGCCGGGATGGTCGGGAACGCCGGGAACGCCGGGAACGTTGGGAACAGAACGTTCGGAACGCCGGGAACGCCGGGAACGCCGGGAACGCCGGGAACGTTGGGAACAGAACGTTCGGAACGCCGGGACCGTTGGGAACGCCGGGAACGCCGGGAACGCCGGGAACATTGGGAACGCCGGGAACGTTCGGCCCTAGCTGTTTTTTGTTATTGTTCCACATTCAAAACGTTTTGTAAGATATCAATAAAACGGGGATGAACGTTCGGAACGCCGGGAACGGTCGGCACACCGGGAACGTTGGGAACGTTGGGAACGTTGGGAATGTCGGGAACGCCGGGAACGCCGGGAACGTCGGGAATGGCGGGAACGTCGGGAACGCTGGGAACGCCGGGAACGCCGGGTTTCAAAATAAACTTCCATCTTCACAGGAAACAACTAAGGTTTAGGCGATGAAACTACTTAGTTAGGTTTAGGAAAAGATCGTGGTTTGCGTTAAAATATCTACAGAAGTGGCGTTGCTTAAGTACGGAAGTCACGTCACAAATAAATCAACATTGGCTTCTCGTTTCACACACGGCACAAACTTCGGCCTCCTGGAGGAAACACCAGTGTTTGTTTGACCCATCCACCTCTCCTCATCCCACCTGTCCTGTGTGGAATTCTACTCATGTTGTCGCTCGCTAGCTATAGCATATAGCACCCTGGGCATCACTGGGAATCAAAACACCGCGGCTTTGAGAGCACTTGTTTGCAATTGCGCATTAACGTGATTAACCAATGATTTAACTTGCAAGCTCGGACCACTGATTCACCAAACCTGCTTGCTTGCAGTCTGTGTTCCACCACAGTCCCCGACGCTGGTCTCATGATTCATTTTGTTTCTAAAGATAGATTTGATTTTGTAGCGAGTAACGAAGGTTTCAGGGGAAATGTATCGGAGTAAAAGTATCAGTTTTCTTTGCAAAATGTAGTGAAGTAAAAGTAAAAGTCAACAGAAATATAAATAGTAAAGTGAAGTACAGATATTAAAAAAAAAAACTTAAGTACAGTAACGAAGTATTTCTACTTCGTTACTATACACCACTGCTAATTTCCCAATGACCTCCCGCGGGCCGTACAATGCCCAGGTCTGGTGTAGACGAAACTAAAACTAAAGTACCGATACAGAACGTAAAATAAAATGCCAAGCAAGTTTTTACCTGTGATTTCAGCCCTCCTCTCGGCTCCTTTCACTCTGATTGGACTCCCATCTAATGAGAGAGAGGGTTACATTTGAAATTGCTGACATTACTTCAAAGCTACAGAAATCAGTGTCTTCTATCCTGTCTCTCTAACCCCAACCCACCTCCAACTCTCTCTTTGCTGCCCATTTCTTTCTCTGTATGGGCTCATTGGGCCCTGATTGGAGTGTGTGTGTGTGTGTGGGTGTGTTTCTGATGTATCTAATGGTGATAAGGGGTGATTTGAAGTGTGTGTGTGTGTACGTGTGTGTACGTGTGTGCATGTGTTTGTTCGGACATGATTTCACACCCAGCAGCCTTATGGTCTCATCAGCCACCACATCGGCCAAATGGCTTGTGTGAGTTGGAGAAATTGCTGGTTGCCTGGTGTGTTTGTGTGTGCGCTACGGTGCTCACATTAGCCGACGCTGTGCTTGCTTGAAAGCATCCTTCTGTTTGTGTGTGTTTGTGATTAATTGTGTGTGTGTGTGTGTGTGTGTTGTGTTGTTCCTCGCTCCCTCATTTGCATGTTCAAACAGGATTAAGTGTATTGAGAGAATCAGCAATAAACAGTTCTTTGACAGGAGACAAACACAGCAGATTAGCATTGCAGATCAGACAACGGCAAGAGGGGAAGCTAGCTCTCACTCTGTTAACGTCTTTGTTGTGTGTGTGTGTGTGTGCGTGTGCGTGTGTGTGTGTGTGTGTCTGACCAAAGTAAAGCTGGAGTTTCTCCTCTGTGTCGTAACTATGAAGGTGACCGTCGGTGACGTGAACCTCCTCTGTGACTGCAGCAGCAGGAAGTACCATGTGGAGACCACTTGAACTGTGATTGGCCAGCTTGAGCTTCTACAGTTATTTTTTCTGCTGATGATTGTTGATAGTGAAGAAAACATAAGCAGGCTTAGTTATCTTCTCCTTTCCAATGGTGCAAGATGAATCCCTACCTAGCAAAGCCATTTCCTCTGCAAACCTCGCCATCGTTGCTCTATATCATTAAGTGATATTATGTACGTTTGGTGTGTCAATGCAAGTCTTAATGTGTCTCAATGTAATGAACACACTGGACAACTGCTTCCACGGGCTGAGTAGCACTCCTCCAGACACGGCAAATCGTGAAATGCCCTTTTAATCATGTTTCTGTCATTACTATGAAACTGGCGTAAGACACACAGCGTGGCATCTCATTGTTGGTAAGTCTAACGAACCACTCTGTGGGCTTTCTAAAGACAGACAAATGACCACGTTTAAACAACGAGTAATTAACCAATCAGAGCTGTGAAATTCATTTTCTCTGTTTGGTCATCTGGAAAATGATATCTGACAAGCAGTGAAATTGAGTGTGTGCCTCTGTGTGTGCTGTATACACACTGATACATGGCTTGTTGCCTGTGCATGAAAGGACATCCACATGTTTGTGTATGCAAACGCCTCGGTGTTTGTGTGTTCTCGTTTGGGAGTCCTCTCAGGTCCACCTGACGATGTTTCACCATCACCGAGGCCTGCTGTAAATTAATGATCATGCTCATCATACCACATTTATTAAGAGAACAGGCTCACACACCTTAGACTCTCTGCTTTGATACACACTCTCCCTCCAAGTTCTTCAAAGAATAAATATCAACATTGAATGTTTGATAGAACACACTTCAACGCTGTTTAAACTCATGTAAATACTAAAGCCTCTCCAAGACGGGATTGTAACCATAACCCAACAGTACACATTGAAACCATCCATCCATCCATCCATCCATTTTCCTCCGCTTATCCGGGGTCGGGTCGCGGTGGCAGCAGGCCAAGCAGGCTGACCCAGACTTCCCTCTCACCAGCAACATGTTCCAGCTCATTCTGGGGTATCCCGAGGCGTTCCCAGGCCAGCTGGGAGATTTAATCCCTCCAACGTGGTCTGGGTCTTCCCCGGGGTCTCTTCCCAGTTGGACGTGCCTGGAAAACCTCCAGTGGGAGGCGTCCAGGAGACATCCTAATTAGATGCCCGAACCACCTCAGCTGACTCCTTTCGACATTGAAACCATTTAGATATAATTCCATAAAACTTACAACCAATAAGCAGACATGTTTTGTTCATTCTTATTAAAGTATGACATACGAAGCGTTTTAAAGCAATACAACAAGCAGAAAAGTCTGTAATCCACAATAAAAAAATGAGAAAAAGCAGAACCAAACTACAATCTCCTCGTATAAAACCCTTTGAACACTTTTGGTTTTCAAACTTTGTCACCTTTCAATAAAATAGTAAATCGATGTAACATTAAAAGGCCCTCAGTCTGAAAAATTGCATTCTTTCAAATGGCGAGCAGAGGGCGACTCCTCTGGTTGCAAAAAGAAGTCAGATGAGAAAATGACTCTACTTCTCTCTTGATTTATTCCCTCAGTAAACATTGTAAACATGAGTTTATGCTCTCAACCTCTAGTTTCAAGTCTTTGTGAGCTCATTTTAGCAGGTGCACATGTCAGCGCCTTTGTGCTAGCTTGAATACTGTACATGCTTCCGGTTTATTAAAATGTGTTAATCATTAGTTAATTGTTTGTCACTAGGGGGCACTAGAACAAGCTGTACATGCCGCATGTAACATATTATCACCTTGTTAAGTTGTTTTAAATATGTTAGCATACAGATCCAGCACATGCACCAAGCAGCTTTAGAATTATTATCTGGAGTCATATTTCTGTTTATGACTTGATTAATGTTAAAGTCCAATATAAAACTCATCAGTTCTGTATCTGGCTCTTGGCCGCTTAAAACCCCACCATGTTGACCAGCTAGCTAATTGCCAAAGTTGACTGCCAGGTGCTGCTGGGCAGGTAAAGATACCCCAAAAAGCTGCCAACTGCAGCCGGAAACAAGGTTGATGAGACGTGAATATGCAAGCTGGAAAACCAAAAGAATCGCTGAAAGGTGCTAAAAAGCTCTGTAGATCCGAGGAGACCAAATAAAAGTAAGTTTCTCGTATGAACTCCGGACAATGTGCGGAGAATCAAGTTTCCCTTTCGCACATGTAGCCAGGGGGACGTCTGCTCACCCACTGGAAATTCTGGGTAGAGTTTGCAGGAGGCAGGACATGATGCGGATTTCACCACGGTCACGGAGGCTGTACGTAATGTGGTCATAAACAACATTCTCTTGCTGTTCCTTAAATTTCTGACGATTTTGGCGTCAGCCCTTACCGACAGAACGTTCCCCGAATCTCGCCACCATTGACATTTTCGTGGTCGTGTTCCCTTCTTCACCCTCGGAGTTTCCTCAGGGTTTGTGCCAGTCGCATGATAGAAACGTCATCAACACATCTGCCGTGAATTCTCCGGGCAATGACTCCGAGCTATATGCATGATATTCAATCGGACATTACGAAGACTTTGTACCAGGAGCTGGCTGGGTAAAGTCTGTTTCACGTCCAGTCTGAATGATTCGGACAACATTCCCATTACACTATTCATTTGAATCCTCGTTGATATGGAAATATTGACTACTTCGGCTTTTTAATACACCATTGGAAATATCCCTGCGGCGGGTTGTCCTGTTCTGCTGGATTGCAGTTTGCGCCCACAGCTGTCACTAACAGGATTTTCTCGATTGATTTTTATTTTCTTGTCACATGCATGGATCCTCCGACACGCTGAGCCCCTGCACTCCCTGATAGTAGATTACTATAGGTTTGTTAAAGAATGTGAAGCCATAAATGTTTGCTGAATTTGGAAAAGACACAGCCAAACATCTTCATACGATCTGTTCCATATGAGCCTGCATGACGTTGGACTGTGACGCTCTATGAATAGTAAACTAAACCACTTTTAGGACTTCTTCAATGAGTAAGTCATCACAGGCAGCAGTGAGCATGAAACGGAATGATTTCAGCCGGTGGAATGCAGCTCGCGTTTCAGAGGCTGCCGCGCATATCATACGGGTGCACGGGAGAAAATCCAGCTTTAAACTCTGCACCACCGCCTCGCTGCACCTCTTCACCTCAGCCACCACTCCATCTTCATTGCCCTGAGCCATCATTTTACCCTTAGCTGCCCTCCTCTCCCTGCTCCATCTCACCACCACACTCTATCATCTCCACCCATATAATTCCCCACTCCCCACACCATCCTCTTAACGCAGCTAACCATCACACACTCCAAAAGGGATCTTGAGTTGTCGTCCCAGAAGTGTGTGTGTGTGTGTGTATGACACTGTGTGTGTGAGACAGTGAGTGTGTCTGTGGGGGTGCAGTGATCTATAGGTTCCAGACCACCGCACGCAGTGAAGGTAACCTGGGTGGGGCCACATACCCGATGCACCCCCACCCCTACGAAACAAACTCATACACACACACACACACACATGCATGAACACACACTCCATATGAGTCCATGGCGTGGTGAATGTAGCACCAGATGACTCGCACTCGATCTGAGGAGGTATCTCTGTGACCCTAAACAAACCCAAATGGGAGGTTTTGTGTGTGAGTGGTAGGCAGCAAAGCCTAGATTTCGTGTGTTCATTTGAGTGTCTGTAAACATTTTAGCTGGGAATGGTTGGAACTCTCAGAAGAAATGTTGGATGTTTCTTCGGGATGAAAGGTGGAATTGACAGACTAAATGCTTTTAGTGAGGGAGGAAATGGGGGTGTTCAAAAGTAAAAATGCAACCTGATATAACACGATCACTTTCTGTTTTAACCTCATACTATTGTAGTGTTTTAGCCAAACCATTAGCATGGCTCTAGGGATGGTAATGTAACTATTCAATGGATTGCCATGAAATTACGTACACACAATCGTGGTCCTCAGAAGAATCCTACATGATTTTGGTGACTCTTTTGCTCAAGAGCCACCACGAGTTTCACATTTTTGTTTTCATGCAAAATGCATTGACCATTTCGGGATGGATTGCCATGAAGTTAGTCACAGACATTCATTGTGCCCAGAGGATGAATCCTAAAGACTTTAGTGATCCTCTAACTTTTCCTCTGACGCCACCAGCAGGTCAACCTTTTCGCTTATCTTGCAAAATATCTCGAAATCTACTAGACATTCATGCTCCCCAGAAGATGACTCCTAATGTTTTGGTGATTCCCACAATTTTCCCCCATCATTGGAAACTGTTAGGAAAATGGCAGTCACTTAAACATGGCAGGCGATTGGATGAACCATCTGTCAATCACGCTCTCGTCGTGGACAGTCAGAAGAGGGAAAACGTCTTCTCTATGGAGCCTTCTGTGCCATTCTTTGCTCTTCTTTCAATGAATGAAAACGGATGCTATTGCAGCATCCACGCTAACCTCTTCTGGAGCCGCCATTGTTGATCAGTCGTCTCTCTGCCTCATCTCCCACACACCTAAGCCATGCTCATAGCTGCCAGTAGCTCCTCACAGGACACTGATATAGGTGATGGTCCATTTAGAGTAAAATAGACCATAAAGTGGAGTCTGCTTTGGGGCTTGCTCACTGTGATTGATAGGCCGCTGCCTCTGCCGCTACCAGAGCCGTATCTGACGTCACTACGTCACTTCTTCGCATTCCACATATGACATCAGGATGACTACGTCCACTTCTTATACACAGTCTGTGTTTAAGACAAAATCTAAAAATAACTGACAAAATATGCACTCCATGATGGGGCAGTAATTCTGGTTCATTATGGCATTTGAACCCATTTTTGTTCAGTTCAGCGTCAATCTAAAAAATTTTTTTTACATCATGGAAAGGTAGTATATATGGTAAATGAATAATGGATTTCCTCTGCACACACTGGTGTTCTGTCAGCCTCCAGACAAAATAATGGTTTTGAATAAAGGTTCCGGTCCAGTTCCGAGATGGTTATTTTTACATTCATTTATTCAGAGATTGCTCTCTTAAATTCAATTTCCAAAACTATTTAAAGAGTGAAAATTACAGAAAAAACATTGTTTGTACCTTTCCTTCAAAGTGTTACATTCATAACTTGTAAATTCATTGTAATTGAATGAACACACTGATGTCCGGTGCATTTATGCTAATTGAATACGTTACAAATACTGTATTATATATGGCAATTGTGAGAAGTAGATAGGTTGCCTGACTATTAAATAGACAGGGTCATAAAGCCTGGAATACTTTGATAATATTCAGCTGTTGACCTCTTTCACTCTCCAGTTCAGGGATGCTGATTCAGAATACTTGGCTTTCATTGAAAGCTCTTATTCTAACATGTTGTGCCAGCTGGAATGCTTTTTAGAGGCTTATGATATGGCGTTCACATTTTTACTCTGGTTTAAGTCAGAGTTGCCATTAGAGACATTTCGCTCTCACACAGCTTTACCAAAAATAAACACCAGAAGCAAGCAACTCAAAGTCATTTAATATAAGATACAGTGTTGTAACCTTCAAGAGCAATGGTTCCTGAACTAGCCCAAGCTCTCAAAGAGGACGAGGAACAACTCCCAAAGTCCCGAACCCAAAAGGAAATTGGGAAGAAGCCCTGGTAGAGAGACAGGAACGGCTGGAGCTTCAACAGGATCCAAAGGTGGGAAAAGATCCAATGTTGTTTCTGTCGATAGGTCCACTTGCAATAGGTCCTGATAGGTCCACTTGCAATAGGTCCTGTTTGTTGTTGTTTTTTGTCCATATCCCTCCCAGTCATTATTGACCAGTTTCACAGGCACATTTGAGGGGGTGGATCCAGTGCGGCGAACACAGCAGACAGATGTGAGGGGGGCTTAAGTGTATCTCAGCGGGAACAGACACTACAGAGTTAACAGCATCCAAAGCAGAAATGGTCAATCATGCTAAAGGACCCTATAAAAATGCTCTTTCCTGCACTATAGAGATGTGAATTTGTCTTGAGAATGAGGCTGGTGGGTGCAACCTATCTGTAGGTCTTGCCTGAGCTCTATTTCCGGTTCACAAGCTCAAATATCGTGGAGCGAGCAGACGAGGAGGCACAATATCTGGACATGAGAAAGAGCCCAGGCCTTGGACAGGTGACGGCTAGGGTTCTCTGAGGGCTGGGCTGAGCTGTAGCTCCTCCAGAGTGGCACGCTTCTTTGGGTCTCTGGCCAGACACATGTGCAGCAAAGTCTTTACCTCTGAAAAGCAAGACAGAAAGCAGGACGTCAAATGCTGAAGTGGACAGCTGCAGTGATCCCATCAAAGACAAATTCAATCTGAAGAACTGATTTGCTTTCATCGTTAACAGTTCCTTGCATGAAACCGTGCGTTTGTCTTACCTGTGGACAGTGCACTGTCGATTTTAATGTAGTTTCGGATGAAGGCCGTGGTGGTGAAACGCTCACTTCCACTCAGCAATGAATAGAAGAGCGCGCCCAGCTGCCAAACAGTGGTGGGGCGGGCCCAGTATCTCTGACTGTCAAACCACTCTGGAGGGGCGTACGCAGTGGTACCTGGTACACACAGCGACAGAGGAATGGGAGGAGACAGACAAAGAGATGGAGTACAAATAAAGACAGAGGAAGAGGAGCAACTTTGTTTCAACATGAAAGTCATCATCAGAGATGAATGAATAGCAGATGCCAGATATCTTACGACTGAAGGAATAGTAAGGCAGCTCCGTGGAGAAGATGCCACAGCCAAAGTCGATCACTCGAACCCTTGGTACACCAGCTTTGAGGTGAATCAGGACATTTTGTAACTTGATGTCCCGGTGAAATTTGTGTGCATGTTGATGGCTGCGTCCACCAGCTGCCTCAGGATCATCTGAGACAGGGACAGAACTGGACTGTAAGGCAGAGTTTTCTTCTTGATAGAATGGAAAAGTCTCTTGAACAGCATATTGTTGACGACATAACGTGTGTAAATTATGGCAAACACATACCAAAGTAAATAAGCAACATGTCATTTTCTAGCGTTGGACTAAATCAAACCAACATATTCAGGAAATCCTCCCCCTGATGTTCCGTACCTTTGCTTCACGTTCATCCAGGGATCCTCTGCGGGCTTGATGGTACCTGAAGAGGTTCTTTGAGAGGTTTGGTTTTTCCATGACCAGAATTAGAACAAGAATATTCAAATTAGCATTCTAAAGTTCCACCCAAAAGGGGATTTATTTATTTATTTAATTTTATCTTTATTCACGTTACTCCAGTGAAGATCAGGGGATTCATTAATAATTGATTGGTGATTGGTGTATCTCTATTACACTTATATAATCCAATGCTGCCCCCCAAAAATAGCTGCCCAATAACCAGCTCATCAAATGGGCTGTTTTAGGTAATTAGTTTAATTTGGCCTAACCCACATTGTGTGCATCTAATACTGTCATCTCACAGCCTCACAAGTTGTTTCCATCTGAATCTTTAGCAAAATTCAAAAAATGTCAGTGACATAAATTGTAAATCTGTATTTTTCCATCAGCCACTGTTCCTTTATGTGAATATAATTCACCAGGATGTCAAACTGATTCACCAGCAAACACAAGTGAAAAAGACAATGGTAAAGCCTCCAGATCACAGTGTAAAAGTGAACCACCACATCACTTGGAGATCGAGACAGAAGACAATGAAATTGAGGATCAACACTGTTGCTTTAAAGCCGGGTAGGTCTTTACACACTGTTGCTAAAGCAGCATGTTTATACAATTAGTATACATGCTAATGTTAGCTCCACAGGTTTTTACGTAGAAACGTTTTAGAAAATGATTCTAAGTTTGAGAGTATTACTACTACACAACAGAGCCGGGTTGTTGTTGGACTTTAGTGGGAGCGGAATTTTGGTGACCCCCTGACGGGGGGACACCCTGACCCCGCCGGCACTACCAGTACACTCACCATCTAATGGGCAGATAGATGCAAAACACTTTAGCTCATCCTTGGCTGTGTGTTTACAGCCATGTGATATGCAAAACCACACAAATAAACAATATCCAATCAGACCCAGCTGTGAAATCGAGTTTAAATGTGTCCCTTTACACTGTCAACAATGGATGAATGAATGAAATGTGACAGGCAGGGATGGATTTTGTGCATGTGTCTGTGTGTGTGTGTGTGTATATGTGTGTAGAGAGAGGGGTTACAACACCCATAATTCTCTGCACTCTCACTAATGACTGATAACATGAAAAGTGCAAGGTGTCAGCTCCAATCGCTCAATGCAATTATCAGATTGGTTCACCAAACACACATGCACACACACACATGCACAGACGTGTGCGTTTGCGCACGGACAAGAGAGTATTGACTTAGGATCATATCATTATGGTACGTACATGTGTAGCCTATATATATATATATATATATATATATATATATATATATATATATACTATAAATATATGCACACACTGATAGTGATAGGAGCAAGTGTGTGTGAGTTACTGTGTGTGTATCTTTGTATTTCTGTCTAATATAGTGATAATCTTTCGGTCTGACAAACAGACCTGTCACAGCTGAGGCAACCAATGAGCGAAAGCGTGTGAATGCACTACGATAACAACATTTTAATCTGGTATTTGTAATCTAGTGTAAAAGGAGGGCCCCTATCAAAGGCCAGATCTGGTCTCCACTGACCGGGTAGCAAATTTTTGTTGTTTGTATTTTTCACATCCCCCTGTCCTCCTCCACTGCACCTCCTTTTTCTGTGTTTACTGATAATCTATGCCTTTGCAATAATTTGATCACTCACATAGCAGGATTCACTCAGGACCTGTAGGACTACAGTTATTTATTCGGACAAGTTAGGAAAGTCAACAAGTCGGAGCCAAGTCAAGTTCAGACTGCTTTTGACCCATGAACTGTATAGTAGTATTCATGTGCCTTATTGTGGCCACCTCCACACATACAAGCCAGCTACACATCCCTGTAGCACTTTGTGTTGATAATGTTTGAGCATGCTCAATATTTTATTTATTTTAAATAATATTTTAAACATAATATACATTTCACACCACCAAATTTTTGACAAATGTTGTGCAGTGAGAAAGAGTAATTTGAAACAATGAGCAGATGAGCTTTGCTAAGTAGCTAACACTACCCTCAGTAGCTAGCATAGCACAGAAGTGCTTACGCTAGTTAATTATGTGCTAACGTACTCTGCTAATGTTAGCTCCACAGGATTTTACACTGAAACGTAACATTTTAAAAACCTCCATCTCCTTCCAACCTCTATAACAAGTATCCCTAGTACACAAAGTTTAAGCATGACTGGCTCGGAATACACAAAACCAACCTGAAATTGAAGAGAAGTACCATTCAACCAAGTATACAAAGTAAAGACAAGGCTACTCACATTTTATACAGGTTTGGAAGATTATTAACAGTCATACCAAATTCTTGAAACTAGCATTTATTCCAGCTAGCATTTTCTCACTTTAAATAGCATTGTGCTGATGAACAAAATTCAGGGAGCCTTCACACCTATAGTTCCATGAACGTGTGTGAATCGGGTGAAGTTGCTACATTGTTGCATTTTACATTTGGTTTGGTTAGTGTTCACACTGCTCTTTGTTAAGCACACGACACATTGTAAACATATGTCAGCGTTGCAGGTATATTACATTACAGTCATTCAGCACAGTGGTCCCCAACCACCGGGCCGTGGATCATTTGGTACCGGGCCGCACAGAAAGAATAAATAATATATTATTTCGGTTTTATTGATTATCAGAGTCTGAAAGAAGTTTTATTTTGGAAAATGACCGGATTCTCTCGTAATTGCATCCACATGTCAAAACGCTTGTCTCTGTGATATGTTACCTCAAAAATGAAACCCGCAAACTATAGCGAAAATGAGTAAATAACTTTTGGAGAGCTTATTTTCAAAGGGAAAAGGCCACTAAGGAGACAGAAGAAGAGCTGACAACTTCCAAGAAAATCAAAGCTTCATTTAACAGACAATATCAGGAGTCTGATTAAATATCAGGAGTAATTCTGATGCGCCAAGCCCGCTCTGCAGAATATGTGGCGACAGGAAGATCAGCTGCTGGAGATTGCAAATGACGGTGGCTTTAAAAGTATGTTTGAGACAACAACTCTACTGGTGTTTTGGATTAAAATCGAGGCTGAATATCCTGAGATCGCCACTAAAGCACTGAAAACCCTGCTTCCATTTCACGCATCCTCTCTATGAATCGGGATGTTCTGCAGATACCCTGTATCCTAAAAATTACGTTCTCCCGAAACTAAAATGCATTCTCAATTACGTTTGACCATAAACGTATTTTCTCCCTGATTATGTTTGTGTTTGACATATTACAAAATACGTTTCAAATCAACATTTTAACACTAACCTTTTTTTCCCTCTCCACCACCGCTTCTCCTCCCTATTATGCGGTCAGAATACTACCGCAACACGCTGCCTGTCTCCGGCAGAAATGCGCTGATCCACGCACGGGGGGACATGGTTATGGTTAGGGTAAGAGTAAGGACAGGGTTAGGGTTAGTAAATAAAGTTGATTTGATTTATGTTGATTAGAAACGTATTTGTAATACATCAAACACAAACGTAATCAGGGAGAAAATATGTTTCAGGGAGAAAATACGTTTATGGTCAAACGTAATTGAGAATGCATTTTAGTTTCGGGGGAACGCCATTTTTAGGAGATAGGGCTCTCTGTAGTGACAGCAATCAAAACTAAATGACGGAGTAGACTGGACACCAGGAACAGACTTCGGGTGTCATTGTCTCCCATTACCCCCAGATGGGACTGTCTCGTTGCAGAGAAACAAGCTCAGGGCTCCCACTGATTCAGCGTTATTGTGAGTTGTATTTATTTATGCATTTTATATTTGTTTTCATGCCGATCGTATCATCTTATTTCGGCGTGTTTTTCCGCCACACCTTGAAGGCCGGTCCGTGCAAATATTGTCTTACATGAAACCGGTCCGTGGTGCAAAAAAGGTTGGGGACCTCTGACTTAGCAGACGCTGTTACCCAAAGCAACTCACAATTCAGATTCTATACAGTGGGCACAGCTACAGGAGCAATTTTTGGGGTTAAGTGTCTTGCTCAAGGACACATTGACATGCGACTAGCAGAGCGGGGGTTCGACCAGCTGACCCTCTGATTGAAGGATGGCCCTGCTCTCCACTTGGCCACAGTCGCCCCTATATTTTTGCTTGCTTTTGCTTTGGAGTTTCTACCAATCAAATATTTCAGAAGTGTTATGTCATTGTCTGGTTATATTACAGTGGGGGCTTTCACCTCATTTGTCCATGGCTTGTCCAAGAGACATTCTTCACATCTGCTACTACCTGACACAATGTTGACAAAAGTCTCCGATCACCTTCAATCCACAATGCACCGTTATTTGGTTAATTTCCTATGTTCGGGTCGGATCGCCCTCTCACCCAAAGCGATCCCGGCTCTGGTGCAGTTTGAAGCAAATCGAAACCCACGTTTTGCGGCGGACCCGAGTTCCATTGTTTGGTCCGCACCCGATTTCAAAGGAGCACCCTTTCACCCTTTGAATAGGCATTGTTTTGTTCACATTTAATTTGACTGTGTCGATTAGCCCAATGGCAATACTTCAGAAGAATCCTTCAATAGAATAGCAACAGAATGCATTTACAGTTCATGAGCAGTGCTCTATTGATTTTTTTTTTCAGCTCATACAAACACTTTTATTTAGAGATTAACTCAACACAGGACCTCGTATACTTTGCTAGAACATGATCATGCTTCTGGGTTTTAACCTTATTTCATTACTCTCGCTATAATCTATTATTCCCTTCTTCCCAACGCCTCTACATTATTAAGTGTGTGGGTGACGGACTAATGTGTGCATGGACCCATGTTCATACGCGGAAATGCATGGTGTTTATAAGTTCATGTGCTTGCGTGTGTGTGCTTACCCACATTTGGAATATATTAAAGAAATGTTTGTTTGCATGTGTGTGTGTGTACATAAGTGTGTTTTCCCGTGCTGTTGTTCTGGGTATTAGAATGAAATGAAGTGTGAAATAAGCTTTTCTGTCTCTGGGGTGTAGCTGTGGGAAGTCCCCCCTCTCAACGCATCGCACGTGTTTACCACCTATCTTTCCATCCATATACCCTCCCACCTTGCCCATTAGGCCTCCACTAAAGCTCACATTTGATAGAAACAAGGTGGGCATATCATGATGGATATAGTGCTGATGAATAGGCACTCTGAAGAGAACGTGGGGGTATTGTGGAGCGTATAAACCCTCTTATGTTTCGTGGTAATGTGCTTATAAGACAAAAAAAACAGGAGATAGTGAGAACTTTATGCACTAAATGACAAGATATACGTAGGGCGCTTTGTGTGTGTGTGCATACCCAAAGAAATATACTTGAGTCGAATACTCAAGGCTGCCAGAAAGGAACCGTGTGGTACAAGATACTGGTATAAGTGCTGCAGTGCTGGTGATAGAATGAGATGCAGGTGAGGGGGTGAGCTGGGAAGGGCCAGGTGGCAGGACGGGGTATACAAGAGAGAGTGGGTGACCCAAGCCTCCAGTTGTTTCTCTAACCTGACACAACCAGAGTGCTTGAAAGCACCCCCCCCCCCCCCCCCGCATTGTTCACCTGCCCCCCTCCTACGCCTCTGAGTCCTGTGGAACCCAGGCAGTAGCTTCGCTCGCAAGGCATTCTAATCACCCACACACGGGGAACGTATTTGCCATTCTAGCATTTTTTCTCAGTTGTTTACACACTAGTGCTGGTACTTAAGATACAATGACCACAACCTGTAACTCATGTACCAAACCCCTCAACTAATTCTGCTGAAATACAAGCACATTACCTGCTTAACAGATTGCAGTTTTAATTCACACTTTTTTTTATCAATGCCATTCAAAATGCAAAACTTAAATGTCCCACTATCCAAGCTGACTCCTCACACAGGCAAATGTGTGCACAGTTAGTAATCAGAGCTTTAGGAAAAGGGCCACAGGTTAGCTTTGGGAGCAGTGGCATAGAATGTATGTCTATATATACGTATATATATATATATATAATAGGTTTTTGTTTAAATTACAGTATCTGTGTTTGCTCTATTTGAGTATAAAACATTATACAAAAACAGATACAGCAGATACTGTACATAAGTAGTAAGTGTAACACTGAACATACAAAAGGAATAGAAATGTGTGTTCATCTGATGGTGTGTGTGTTTATCATTTGAGCAAATGAACACTCTTCTCTTCAAATGTAAACTATTCTGGATGTGCACTTCAGCGACCATGTCATCCAAGCGGCCTCACCGAAGAAACGGACATTCGCCCCTTGTTGTGACTCCCTAAACCCACTACTCCTCAGTTATATCCTCTGTACAGTGTCTTTACTGTTGGGCCCTGGTTGCTAATAGTGCACCTCGTACAGGTTTTTTTTGTTTCATCAGGGATGTAGAAATCTACCTGGCACTAACATATAAATAGTGGATGAGACCCCACCCTGTCCTGCAAAGGCGCGTATACGTGTAGACTTTAAACGTTATGACTGCCACATTATTAAGGGTCATTTTTATTTGGCTTTAAACGCGAATGCAACCGTTTCTTTCCAGGCTGCCAATACTCAACATGTTTATGGATGACTGCATTGTAAAAAATGTCTTCTTTTGAATGTAGGTCCATAAATCAGCAATGGTTTGAAGGTATAATCCCATCATCTTTCCAGGGAGCGGAACAGCATATCTGTAAGAACATTCCAATAACAACATTGAGGTGGATGCAAAATGAAGGGGTAGTAAAAAAAGTAGAGAACCGTGGCCACTTGCACCCCGGATTGCAATTGGTAATGTGTGCAATGGATTACATTTTTAATCCCCAACCGTGGCCCCTGGCAGGGGTGGGGGGCCCTGCAACCCAACAGTGGGTCTCCATTAGTGGAATCCTCCAGAGGAACATGTGGCCTCACCTTGCCCCGAGGCTCTGCTCCAGTTTTCATTTATTGGCAGAGGCCAGACAAAGACACTTGTCAGCATTCACACACACACTAAACCGAGCAATTCCAACACACACACACACACACACACACACACACACACACACACACACACACACACACACACACACACACACACACACACACACACACACAGCCTCACAAGTGGGTGGAAGGTACTGTATGTTTTTAAAAATCCTTTTAAAAAAGGCACTGCTGCCTCTCTCTTCTTAATCTCTGCATATTTTCTGAAAGATAATAATATCCCTCATGCTGCAGGGAAAATGTTACCTGCCAACGACTTGGATCGTAACGAACGCAGATGGGAGGTGACAGGCCTGCAAATCATTCACTCCACTCTGATGCACAATATCTAAAATCAGTCTGCCGCTGATAAATTTATCAACATCAGACCCAACAAATTTAAAATCCTGGTGACTCGCACTTTTTTTTCTTCCATGCCTTTGTTTCCTCTCCTCCGACAGGTCCCCTCCTCCACCTCTTCTCCAGCTGTTAAACCAATTAAATGCTCACAGAGGGTAGACTGCCCACTCTCCCGTTGAGAAAAATACACGCAATAAAAGCCTTCTCTGTGCGGAGCCATTGTGCGGCGGCAAGGACGCCATCTTTAATTATGGCCTACGCCCCCACCCTTCTCCTGGCTGAATAGAAGTGGGCTGTAGGTACAGACAGCCGCTGGCGCTGGATCAGGTTTTTTTTTTGTGTTTTGCGTTGAGCCAGCAGCTCAAAGGCGGAGAGCCGGTGGCTGGTGCTGAGGCTGCGTTATAGAACAGTTTGGAGAGCTGACTTCAGGTGGAAAACTTGGAATGTTTCAAAGCAAGAGAAAAAGTTGAAAAAGGGGTCAGAGAGAATAAGTGTAAGAATATGTAACTATAGGTGTTATATAGGGACTCTGATTACACTCAACTAAACAAAACTGAATTAGAGAGGTGAGGATTTTGAGAAAAAAGGAGCGATACAGAGTGTGTGGGAGTGGAGGAGAATGAAAGAGATTCAGAGAGGAGAGATAAGGTTGTTAACTGTCAGTTTTATGGCTTAGTGGGAGAAAAAGAGCATAAGCTTAGGGCTGGGGAGAGAATATCTTCAGGAAAAAAAAGAGATGTAATGGCGGTGGGGGTCTAAAAGAGCGATAATATCAGCGAGAGAAAGGGAAACGGGGGCGTAGAGAGGCCCGTGCCCCTCCCAGTGCCCTGTGCCTTGAGGGGGGACCCAGGGCACGTCTGGGGAATGTGAGGCATGAGGGGGGGGTGACAATGCCGACTACTGTCCCCCAGAGAGAGGCGTTGTTCTGGGCCAGGGGGGTACAAGAAGTCAGCCGCTCCAACGTATGAATGGTTGAATGTATGGCTGACCGGCTAGATGCTGATCCCCGGCTGGCAGGCTGGCTGGCTGCTCCTAATGCCCACTGAGTAGGCATGTAAGGGAACCGGGGCAGGTCTGGGGAATGCGAGGCATGATAGGGGAACAAAGCCGGCTACTGTCCCCTGGAGAGAGACCCTGTCCTGGGCCACAGGGCACGAGGAGTCAGCCTCTCTAGATGGATGAATAGAGGACTGCTAGCTGGCTGACAAGAAATGAGACCAATGGTTTGAGTGTATACGATATAGGGCCTACACACCAGGGTCTCTTCTACTCAAATCATCCAGAATCTTATTGGTAAATGAATCTGTCATGTGCACAGAAGGATAAATCAGATGCAGGGTTTGATCCCCGAGTCGTCATTGCAACAGTGACCCTCTACGAAGTGTCTCTACCAACTCCCTCCACCCAAATGTCCCCATGAAATCAAGGGTGTTTTAGATTTAATCTGTAACATTCTGATATTAAAAAAGATTGTGTCTTTTGTGATATATATTTGTTTTCATCCATACTCTACCCCACCACTCTTTGTGGCGGACTGAGTGCAGGACTGTTAACAGAAAGATTTTAGATTCGTGCAGGACTGTGCTGTACGACCGATTGTAGGAGTGAATGCAGAACTCTTTGCAGGACTGAAAGCCTCAGTGAATGTATAACTCAATGTATGGTTGCATAATGTAGCGAATGAAGGGCTGAATTGTGCCAGCAAAGAACAGTCATGTTGACAGTACACTCCTTTATTCTAGGTCTACTGCCAGCCCACTGAAAAAAGGCATTATAATATGTATTATTATCATCACATTATAAAATCTCATTGGTGATGTTGTAAATAAATGACACCCCTTTGTTTCACCAGGTTTTAATCCATCTGTCCATTCATTCACTACAATGCTTATCCTTCAGGTTTGCAGTGGGCTGGCTGGATCGCATCCAATACTCTGGGTTAAAGTCTGGCCAAGGTCTGCACAGGTCATCAATCCATCATTGGGCTCAAGTCAAGTCAAGCCATTTTATTTAAAAAGCCAATTTAAAAGCAACGCAAGCTGACCAAAGTGCTTCAACAATTTCCAAGGAAAGGTTAGAATATCAGCTGAGCAAGAGCACGGATATAGAAGACGTGGTGAGACATAGAGAGGAGTTGCAGAGCTCCAAAAGCTAAAAGAAATAACTAAAATGTTGCCTTTGAATGAGTAATTGGGAGGGGGGGGGCTCGTCTATTATTTAGAGGGAGGGTTTTTGCACAGTCCAGGAGCCAAGATAATAGAAAATGTTCCGTGCTGCCAACAGCTTAGGGTCAGATGTGGAGGAGGCTTTGGGGTTTGTAGCTCTTGGGTTGTTGGGTTGTTGGGTTGGGGGGCTTGTACTGACCTGTATTCACAATAACACGGGTAAACTTTCAAAAAAAGCATATTTTCTTCCACTTTGGCCTTACTTCTACACCAGCTTTTCAAAAAATACTCCCCGGTGTGGGTTCACTTGAAAACAGCGCTGTGTGTTTCGGTGCTGAAAGAGCTTTTCCAGAAACAGACATACAGTATTATTCTCTTAAGACAGACCTGGCCGACTTCCCGCAATGTTAGGAAACCAACATTGTGTTGTAAAGGGTTGTGTTGTCCGAAACGTGTATGGTTAGAGGCTTTCAGACAATCTGACGAGCACATCAAACTGTGCTTTAAAATGCATCCTAAATTGTGTGGACATGGACCTGTGAAGAAATAAACGCTGAGATGCTGCACTTAAATGTGTGCTTTGCTCGGGTACGGCCCCCTTCGAACATAGATATCCCATTTGTGGTGGAGTTCATTGTGATAGAACAGCAACAATGAAATAATAGAAGCATGGTGAGAGAAAAGCAGGGGGTTCTTTGTTACCGGCTATGGCTATAGGCTGAAAATGCACGCAATTAACACTAAATCGAGCGGCGCGCACACACAAGTTTACCTTCTCCATCCAGTCGCACCAACCACCTGTCACCGAGACAGGAGAACTTCCAGCAAATTGCCAGTGTTACCATGGTTATCACCGGTAATTCCAGGTTATTAATGCCTAATGTGCTGTTGTCACCCCTTCATTATCCTACCCAGCATACTTCCTCTCTCTGGCTCTTTCTAGTTTTTATTATTGTCTCGATCCCTCACTTATCCCCGCTAGATCACAGAGAGGAACAGGAACTCCGTGCAGAGGTTACGTGTTGTGAAGGAGTGAAGGCAGCACTGGATCCAGGCACAGGGGACTCAAAGCAGGTTTTAGGGGGCGTCAGAGCAGAGCGATGGCAGCAGCAGCAGCAGCAGATGCACACCTTGCTGGAGTTTTTTATTTAAAATCTGGGGGAGTAAATAAATAACTTGAACTCAGGGGTATTCAATTACAATCCAGTGAGAGAGAATTTCCTCAGGCAAAGGTCCGGAGCATCACAATAATGTCTAACTTGCGCTATGATTTAGTCTCATATATATATTGAATTAGCCAACAGTTGTATTAACGCCTGTATGTAGTCAACAACTGACTGTCAAATCAAATAAAGAAAGTTCAATTAATAGTATCTCAATAATATTTATTGTCAGTTTTCAAATTGAACTGGATGGATTATAAATAATACATAATCTAATAATAAGTAAATGATCTCTCATTTCCAGAAAAATAATGACTGAATTGAAGAATAAATTACATAATAGAAAGCTTGTAAGAAATGTGCATCTTAAAATAAAGTACTTAACTTTAGAAAAATGAATTGAACTGAATCGTCTTTGCCCTGCAGCTTTAAATTCAGTTCATTCAGGTGGGAAGTGATGTCACCCAAAAAAGCCACGATTTTATATTCTTCTCATCTTCTAATAAGAGAAATTTGTGTGCAGGGTCTAACGTTGTGTCCGTGGTTATTGAAACCACTTGTTTCAGCCTCATTCCCCCCTTTGTTCACAGAATTGTTGGTCAGTGAATTCATGTGTTAGGATTCTGATCATATTGGGCTCTTAGGTTTATTTTCTTTACCTTAATTTCACCATTTTTACCTTAATTTACCTTAATTTGAGTGGGTAGGTTTGCTTTGTTTAAAGTGCTGTGTCTCGTAGTGATGCTTCACATTGCCACTTTTAATAATCGCCACGGTCTCTGAACATATTAGACACACTGGTTTGGAACTGTCGAGGAGGAATTCACATATAAGAGTCCGTCCATTCTTGGTTAAAGGCTCTGGTCTCGTTGTCCACTTTTCTCTTTTTGGAGAACACCATGTAAAATAACTTCTGACTCACATATTATCCTCCGACTACTCTCGCCCCGTCTCCCCTTTGTGTGTAAATCTCACTTGAGTCGGGAAGCTTATCAGAATACACGTATTTGATTGGCTGAGTAGCATCGCGTGATGTGATTTACAACGTTGTGTAAATGTTGCACCATGTTGTTGGTCGGTGTGTTTCCTGGACCGCTGAACGAGTGCCGTAAAAGCTAGAAAAGCTGCGCCGGTTAAAATAGATGCGCTCCGTCAAAATGTAACAATTCTCAATTATCTATCGGCGATCAGTGATCCCTGCACTAACCTATCCATTATCTGTACCCTCTTACCCTCGCGCTGGTGTGCAGAGGCTCGAGGCTAGCGGCTGTGTTCACCCTGGACAGATTGCGTGTCTATGACAGAGCTACAGACAGACACCCACTTACCGTTATACACACACCTGTGGGCAGTTTAGAGTCTCCAATTAACCTAAATGTCTTTGGACTGTCGGGGAAGGAAACGGGCATCCTGAAGAAACCCAGCATGCAGAGACTATGGTGGTTATGGTGAACACTGCCTCTTTAAATAAAATAAAATAGTGTCAATTTGTGTTAGTCTGTTAGTAATTCCTCATCAATAAACCTGCAGATTGTCAAAAATATCCTGTTGCTTTTGTTTACTGTGATTAGCAAGTTGCTAAAGTAGGTCGAACTATAGAAACCCTCTTTAAGTTAAGAAGCATTTTATGGGGGAATGCAACGTTCATATTGTGGCTTGGCTCCGAGGGAGAGAGAGGGAAAAACAACATGGAGACGCTAACAAGCCATTCTCCCTTCACTTGTGGTTGCCGAGACGGAGACCAATCAGAAGGAGGCAGAATGGCCAATCAGAAACAGTCGCCTTGGAAATAGCCAATTAGGCCTGTTTGTCTGCGAGGACAAAGGAAGTGATATTGCAGAGTGATTGCACCAGCGCCGAGCTACACAAACATGCTCAAATGACACCTTGCTTGTTGCCTTCCAACCCTAATTTTCCAGGAGTGTAACATCTTGATTGCATCGGTGCCGGCAAGAGAAGACGTCTCCTTATTACGCCAAAACAATCGCCACCTCAGAGGCAAAAAAACAGAGATTTTGTTTTCATTAGGGAGCTATTGAGTCACCGGCTCTCAAGTCAAGGCCAGCACACACACACACACACGCGCGCACACACACACACACACACACACACACACACACACACACACACACACACACACACACACACACACACACACACACACACACATGCACCGAGGCTCTAGTCTGGCAATTTTATTCAAAAGATTTGTACCTTACTCCGGTCCACTGAATGAAGCTGTAAATTTAGAGGCGCGAGAGCCTTTACAGTGCTCCTCTGAGAGCTGCTACAATGATCCTGGGACTGAGCTGGTTAATTAACTGATTATTTGCTTGGCTGGAAGCCACAGAGAAATAGGGTAGATGTGGGGAGAGACAAGAAGGAGGGGACGTGAGAGGAGAGGACGGAAGACGATTGAAGTGCAGAAGCAGGAGAGGGAGAGACGGCAGGCAGAAAGGAAAGGACAGAGGAGAGAAAAAGGAAAGGATAGCGTGAAAGAAAATGAGAAGAGAAGAAGAGAGAAAGATGCGACTGTCAATATGAGAGACTAGAAGGTCGGTTAACAGACACTAACCTCCCAGTAAGGCAAACATCTGTCTCAGTAATCACCAGTATTACTGCAATATACCTTCCATCCAGTCGTGGCAGCACTGAGTGCACTGCAGCAGAGCAGCAGATTGAGGAAGACGTCCTGTGTCATTGATTTGATTTGAGATAGTTTCCACTTGTCACATGCATCGTGCCTTTCAAAATAAACTTCAGTGTTCACAGGGAAACTGCAGCATGCGTTCGTCAAATGCATACGGTCTCATCAAAATAAAGTTCCAACGTAGGTTTATATAGTTTTTACAAAGTTGGTTAGCTTGAGGAAAGGATTATGGTTTTGTTTCAAATAAGTATGTTTTTTATGCAGAAGTTATGTAACAAAACAAAGGACTTTGGCTTTTTCTTTTTATGCAAACAGCAGCCTCCTGTTTTTTTTTTACTTTCCAACATCTACTCACACCCATCCTTAGCAGACTTTCTTCCTCTCTACACAACATCAGTTGCTCTGACCATCTCATATTGATGGGGATGGGTTTACTTTGGAGTCAGTTGAAAGCTCGGTGCGTCTCATTCAAACACTTAAGTGTTGAAACTTTGTGTGTCAGGTATCAGGCGCCAACCTCCTGATCTGAAAAGTCTCTCCTCCGCAGTCCAATTTTGGTCACTTCTGTTCACTGGTTGCAAAGAAAACAAGATGTCCATCACCAAAATCCAAGATGGCCGAACTTGAAGCCTCAAAACCGCACTCCAAAAAACGAATGGGCCCACTTGTTGTATACAGTCTATGGTGGGAGGGAGAACAGGTAGCCTGTGTGAAGTGGCCGTCACGCCTCCTGCAAAGTTCTGCAGGTCGGAGCTTTTCAATCGCAAGAGCACATTAAGGTTTCGGTGAAGTGAATGAAGTGCACCGCAGGCTGAAGTCTCTGTTTAAACTTTACAGCGACAAACAGTGTCTCACACCAATGTGTCCAATGCAGGTTGACTGAGCATTGCTGTGCACCTGCTGTAATGAAACATCTCTCACTATCGTGTGCACACATGCTGTCTCACTTCAGCGTCATCTCCTCGCAGGCATCAGTGTTTCCTGGACTGTGTCATTACTGCGACTGTGACAAGCAGTCTATTGTTCACGTTTGTGGTCTGTGAGTGTGAAGCCTTCTTAAATTGATTAATTAATCAAATTAAAGTGAAAACCATGTATTTTCGACTAACTGTGTCGCGACACCCAGCAACTCTGACTGACCTCCAGTTACCACGGTGACAATATGGAACCAAATACACAAAATTGATCACTTGGTAAATAATGTAGAGCAGTCACCCCGCCCAACAGATGAGAGTAACCTGAATAAATCTGGAAATTAAAACTCAAAATACTCTTTGAAAGTAGTTATGACATAAAGAAATAACTAACAATAAGGTTGTGAAAATGCTGTTTACAAAGTAAACTTGCTGGCTTATGATTATAAATGATGCTTGTATCCAATCATTGGCCATTGCTGTCTCTAATTTGTGAATAAGGATCATTCTCCTTAGGAACTTCAATAGGACACACAGAAACACTAGAAAGTGTAGACGGAGACACCGGTTCATGTTTGTATCATATTTTTGTATTTATTGTTTATTCGTTGCAGTAGTAGCTGAGGCCCACGTTGTAACTCTTCAAGAGGTCAAAGGTTAGATCTTCTTGCTGGTTCTCTTCAGCAATACGGAGCCGGCTTTGGAGGTCTAGAGAGAGACAGAAGAAGTGGTACTTTATTAAAAGAAGGAGTGTGTTATATGTCGTGTTGTACTTCAAATGTATATCAAATCAAAAGAGATTGTACAAATGTAAACAGCATATGAATAGCTCCCAGAAGACTTTCTCTGGTAACTGTATGCATTTTAGCTTCTAGGTTTTTCTCCCTTTCTAAGAATTGAAAAATGAATTCTTGAAAACCTCTCGAAAGCATGAAATTGTGATGGAAACACACGGAGATGCACATAAGTAGGACATGGAAAGATTGTAGTGAGTTATCTCGCGCTGACGCTGGTTTTAAAGGTTAAACGTGAGACAGAACTGCTGGTTAAGATGCACAACATCTGTGTTCGGGGCGTTTTCTTTCTCGTTGTCAAATACCGCCCCCCCCGGCTGCAGGAGTATAACATTAATGACTCCAATGAGTGTTCAGTGTAATAGCTCTTGTCACCGCGCTGGCTTGTCAGCGCTCAAGTGCGTGTGTTTACCTCGATGAGCTTGCCGCCGCTGATCTCAGAGGTGTGGTGGTAGTTGGGGAAGTCCACGCTCAGCTTGCCTGCCTCCATGTGCACGGTGGCCTGAAAACACAAAGGTTAGAATCAGTCAGGGAACCGGGGTACGTTCATTATTCCTTCCCTATGTGCCTCGCACAGGTGGAAATGTAAGATTAAGTAGGGTTTAAGAAGAAACTCTGGATCTTCTGCCTCCTGTACCTTGAATTTCTTTCCTCCGATGGTCTCCATGTCGCACTCCTTGTCGATGGTGAACTTGTTGGTGACCGAGGCGTTGGCGGGGTAAATCTGTGTCCAGGAAAAGTCATTCCCGTCCTGTGTGACCTCTGTGATCAGCTTGTAGTCACGGCCCTTCTCAATGATCTCATCAGGGATACCTAGAGTGCGGGAAAAACAAGAGTAGTGTGAGTTTGTAAAAGCGAATGTCAGTCGAGACAATCAGAGGACAGAAATAGTGACGTGAAAGCCTAGAGTTCCAGATTCTGTCTCACCCAGCAGCTTGCAGAAAGCCTCGTACCCCTCCTGGGTCTCGGTTTCCCATTTTCCGGCGAAGGCCATTCTTTCTTGCGGCGTTGGAGGCGTGTGGAGGAGCAGGAGCAGAGGTGCTGAGGCAAGCTGAGGGGAAAGCAAGGTGTCTGGGTCCGAGGCTCTTCCCTGTTTATATACCGCACACCTCTCGCCACCTCCCCTCCTCTGCATGCGATGACACAAGAGTGCGATTGCTGCTGAATATGATGACTGCAATGGGCTATGAGGGAGAGGGCAATAACCCGCGTGGACGGGCGTTTATGGAGTTCCCAAGCAGTGAGTAAAACGCTGACTGCTCACCAGCGTGAGCTCGTAGGTCAATGAACTCCCCTGCGTTGGCTTTATGGTCGCGGCCTCCACTTTTATTGCTGAGGAGTCTGAAATGAAATATATAAAAAAGCTTTGTTTGAAAATGTAATCCCTTTACTTGAAGTAGTTTATTATCTTACATTGTGAATGGTCCGAACTGTAAAAGAAGATTATCGTGTACTCGTTCAAAGTCGTTATTCGTAGGCTGGCATCGAGACGACTCCAGTGCATGGTGAAACGTGGTGTGAGTCATTTCAGTATTTGTGTAAGGAGATACATACAAAGATACATTCGCAAAAAGCGAATCTGAGGCTGGAATGACTAACTTGCCCCCTTGAGCCCCAAAAGGCCCCTGGCTTACTGTGTGCATGTTGTTTTGAGTTGTTGTCATTTTTTTATTCGATCAATTGTAAATCTTTTAGGAAATCTGAATCCATTCAAAGTAAAACTGGGTTCTGCATGATTATGGAATCTCTTAGCCCTGTGTGATAGAGGAGCCCGCTGACACAAGTAGTGACACTCGTTTCAAAACCTTAATTATGTGTTAATAGTGTATGCTGTGCTTACATGGTAAATGTTCCTAAATATAGTGTTTTTAAGATATTGCTGGTATTATATTCTGTATTTGTATCATTGTCAACAAAAACCTTGAAAAGACTAAAAGCAACAGTTTAGGGTCAGTCTAAATACTTTCAGGCATGTGGCACTCAGTCCCAGCCCCATTTGTTCCTGCCAAAGACATACATCTTTAAATATATGCATTTTTATTTTCTTAAAAGGAATTTCCCAAAACAGGTGGGCACTGTAGCTTTCAGACAACTTCACTCAAACGGGAGCATCTGCTGAGGACCATTTGTAGCAGATTCAGTTAACTAGCAGGTCATTTTGAGCACCAAGACACCGCGTGTGGAATAAACCACAGCGCCTATGTTCATCACGATAAAGGAACATGTCGCCAAATGAAGGGATGTGGCCTATGAATGTGTTTTTAGCTCTCAGATAAATCAGGCTTTGGCTACATACGATGATTTGTGTTAAATACATTCATTGTTAGTTTTGGTCTTTTTATGTGATTTAACATAAACTAACTATCACAGAAAAGCATATTATAGAATGAGGTGTTCTGGTCTAGCCAAAACATAACAAAGCTGCCATTTATACTGCGCCGTGTACTCAGTATGGATGGAGACAAATAATAGACTACTAATCAAACACATACTCCATCTTTCTATTTTTTCCTATTCGGTATTTTCCCTGTGGCAGCTATTTGTCAGCACACATGCGTATGGAAAATAAAAGTTCTTGTAGAGTTAGTCGTCCCCTAAATGGGTTCCAGTTGAACTTACAGGAGTCTCTGTAGGCTCACGCAGCGTATTTTGCTCACAAAGAGTGACGTCTTGCCAGTGTCAATGATGATGAGGTCATCATTATCTAAATCATTGTGAGTTGTTATACAGTTAAATGTGGACATTAAAACCTGGTTAGACAAACAATACCACACATTGTCGTAGGGAATGAGGAAGTTGGGGGTGTTTTATCTGATTAAACTGACATTTATACATTTTATGTTAATTAATTCATGTTGATTCATGAATTTGATTCCTTTTATCTATTCATATTTTGCACGGACGTGTCATTTGGGTTCATGAATATATTCGTGTGCCAACCTGACAATGTCAAAAAAAGGTGGTCTTAAAAATACTATGATAAAAGTTTGGGACGGTCCAGAAAAAGGGTATCCACCCAAATGTTTTACATGATTCACTGAAATCGATAGCACAAAGTTGATGGAGTGACATTACTCCCTGCAGATAATTGAAAGAGACAGTAGATGTGAGGCAGCGAAGGCGCTGCTTCTCAAATCGTCCTTTAAGAAGAACACAGCGCACACGGTGGTGTGTGAAAGAGGCTGCATGCATTGTGTGGGATCGAAGTTAAGTGCCCGCATCGAAAGCTTTTTGCCCATTCGCACTTTGTCGGAATTGAAAGCCCGAAGTGCTCGGGTCACGTAGTCATCTTAATGGACGATTCCCAGCCGCTCGTGCGTTGCAGCGACATCATCCTCTAATTCTGTTCACGGCGTTTCTAAACCGTGAAAAGCCAACATGGCCTTGGAGCCCCTCATAGATACATAAAACGTCTTATTGGCCAACATCCTATAAAAGACACTATAAAAGACACTATCTCTCTCTCTCTCTCTCTCTCTCTCTCTCTCTCTCTCTCTCTCTCTGTACTGTCTCTTTCTCACTCTCACACGAGAGGTCAGTGTGCTGAAGTGCAGCAATGCAGTTAGGAAAAACCCCACTTCTCTACACATTTAACATGCCATCCCCACTCTTTACAGCCGGGTGAATTGTGTTCTGCAACGAGACGTTGGGCTGAGGTTGACCCTCCAGAATATTCTCCATCATGCAGCCTTTTCCACATAATATTCCAGCTCTTCTGTGAACTAGTGATGCACATTTCTTCTACTTCAAGCTGCTGCATTGGTCTGGTGTTTTTCCCTTTCGTATCTGGTTGTAAATGAATCAACTTCCATAAAGACGAACATCAGCACGGTGGGATGTCACCAAGTTTGTTAAACTCAAGCACTCAAGTACAGATTTGAGGAGTTTTGGGGAATCACACGATAAACATTTAACACTTGTGTGTTTGTACGTGATTCACTAATTAACTGAGCAATATGAAAATAAGTACTTCAAGCTATGCATGTCATTTATTGGTCATGAAAATATATCCAGAAGTAGCGTAATAATGATGGATTCACCTCAGAAATGACACATGGCTACCTTTTACACAAGCCGCTTGTGCAATTCAGCCGACTGCAAACACATAAAGCATCAATTTAATAGATGCACAATATTTGTTCCTATTTTTAATGGGCTGTGTTTAGCTTCTTATTTTCCTTTTCTCTGTTGTTTTTTACTTTCTGAAATTGACTGTTAAAGCAGCGAACAGCTGGCTGCACCCGCACCATTATATCATATTCATGTGTGCCATTGTTTGATGTCAGAGAGATGCAGTTTGCTTAGTTTTGAAACGTATTGTCATGGCTTCACAAATATACATCGCTGAGATGTGGCTGAGAGCTGCGGCTTAGAGGCAAATTAGTTAGAGATTGCTGGTCTTCCAGTAAAACGATCACCACCTGGACGTTACTCCCTTTTCTTTCACCACCTCGCCACAGAGTGTCACATACACCGTTATACCGTACTGCATATGCAGCATGCATAGAGTAAGACGCTCTACCACATAAACAAACTGACCTAATTGTGTCGGTGGGAGTCATGTAAGTAGAAAGTTATCAGATCTAGTGAGAGGCTATATCTTTACGCCAAACGTAATGATGCAACCAGTTGAGGGACTCCATTCTCCATTTGACTGGAATTGGTCCAGAGTTAATAAAAAAATAACAATCATCCAGTCTCTCAGATTATTTATTTTGTCTCAAGGCCGAACCAAACCCAACCATTGGCAGCGGAATGATTGGTGGGCGAAATGCAGTCGTTGAAGTTTATTGTCGATGCTGTAAACCTGTGGTTACACTTTAATAGCAGGCTGTAATTGGAACTTTTGTGTGAAATCCCACATGACAATAAGTAACCAGGATTGCTGGCCATTGCCCAATAACCCAATCACGTCTCGATGAAGTCATGCTTCACTCTCGCCTCCCTCAGATACGCATCTTTTGATGTATATGTGAAGACGGGGAGAGATGAATACGACCGAGCCGCGCCGACGATTACTGCGGAAAAAAATAAAATATAAAAGCAAGACAGGAAAAAAAAACAAGAATACAAACAAATGAACGAGGAGTTAATGAAGAACAAAAGAGGGGGGGGGGTGGGGGTAGGGGGAGAGGAAGAAAAGATTCTAAAGAAAGATACATATAGATAGATTCCTTTTATCTACAGCTATAGAGAGGGGATTTGCGATGGAGGAATTAAAGGCGGGGAGGCCTTGATATGCAAATGAAGCTGCTGCTAATCAAAGCAATAAGATTAGCCTTCCAAATTGAGATGAAGAAAGGCTCCATTATCTGGGCCGAGTGTCATGTTTAATAACGCGGAACGGCATGGTAATTCACTAGTGATGCAACTGTAGCCCATGTGGGTGTGTTTATGTGTGTGTGTGTGTGTGTGTGTGTGTATGTGTGTGTGTGTGTGTGTGTGTGAAAGAAAGTGAGTGAAAGAGAACAAAATTATACATAGAGAATTAAACATGTGAGAGACAAATTGTGACCTTGTCTGTGTGTGTGAGCGTGGTGTCACTGAGCATGAATGTGTGTGTAGATAGTGGAAGAGAGGGCGCAAAAAGCTGGTTCCCATGGGAAAGAAGTGTGTGTGTGTGTGTGTGTGTGTGTGTGCTGCAAAAGTTATTTTTTGCCATGCAAGAGAGATGAACACTTAGGAAATGGTGTGGAAAAATGTGGCTTTAGACAGACTCCTGTTTGCTCACACGGACTGTGCAGCCTCACCTGGTTCGATCACGTGTATTGTAATTCCACGAATAAATCACTAAAAGAAAGAGAGAGACACAGAGACAGAGACAGAGAGAGAGGGAGAGAGAGAGAGAGAGAGACAGAGACAAAGAGACAGAGAGAGAGAGAGAGAGAGAGAGAGAGAGAGAGAGAGAGAGAGAGAGACGCTTTAACGAGCACACATTTACAAGCAATAGAGAGAGAGAGATGTGCTATTATTCAACTAGTGGAGTTGAATAAATAAATAGGCTGCGCTAACACGTTCGTCACGACTTTTAAAGGTGCTGATATGTCAATATGTTTAAAGCTTGTTCCACTGCTTAAGGGCCCCCCCCCCCCACAGGAATAGGGTAAAAAAAAAAAACAACGACCTCAAAACTCCCCCAGTTGTTTTCATAAACTAAGACAAATCTTGTTTGTTTTACAAGTTCTCTGAAATTGTAAGTCTGGATATGCAAATCAGGCACCATCTTCCTAAACATGTGCTGGTTTGCAAACATTTTCAGAACAGGAATCTGACCATTGGATAAAGTCAGGTTCTTGTTTCATTAAGTCTAGGAACATGACATAAATCAGGCTATGAATGATATATACACAAACTCCTCCGTAAAAACATTCAGAATATATGAACATGAAACGTCACCAGTTGATTACTGACATTAAGTAAAGGTTTCTTAAATTTGATGTTAAAATATGCAAATGAGGTATTTTCGAACGCTAACTTTGGGTAAATTTAAATCTACAGACGCTAATAGAAATTAAAATAAATAGTAAACCAAATGTTGTCGAATGTGTTGTTAAATGCGCATGAATGTGAAAGGACTATTTTCATGTTATACTGACCAAGGTTGTGCTAATAATACATACTGTTGGCTGGTTTGATCTGTTGCAATATGTCACATTTCATAAAAGAATCATGTTTTGTATGTATATCTGTTCAGTAACTACATGTCAAATGTACTTCCTTCTCAAAATGAGTGGTGTAGAAGTATGTAGCATTAAATTGAAAATACTTCAAAGTGATACTTGAGTCAGTACAGTACTAAATGTAGCTGTAGTGACTTTGCCTTTGGATCTCTCTGATAACAGACGTGTGCGATGATCCAAAAGACTGAAAACTTAAGGATCAAGTATAAACATTGTCTTCGCAGCGAAGCGGTTTATGGTAAATATCAGACGTGGAAAAAAAAAGCACTGGTGTGCAAGAGAGTCTACCAATTGTTTATGGTTATTATACCAGTCGATCACAACTAATTTGACCATGACTGTTGATGGTTGAAAATTGCCACGTATAGCACCTTTAACTTTGAAGAGGCTGACAGGGAGAGCTGCCTCAGTAACCCGGGCAGTGAGCCAACACAACCATTAAGCACCGAGACAGAAATAGGCCACGGTAGCCGCCAACAGTAAGCATTCTGTTGTTGTTATCTTTACTGTTCCTCAATCCATCCTGACAGCCTCACCATCCTCTGGGGGAAGGAAGCGGCAGTCACTGGTGATTATAAAGCCCCCCCGCCACCCCCACCTCATCCAGAGAGCCAAATTATGCCTACATTAATATTTCATATTACACGGGACTCACAGAGAAACCACATGTGTACCCAGCCCTTTGTCTTCGTGTCAGATGAAATGTGCTCGGCAATCATCAGAGGGTGAAGAGGGGGCGAGAGGAGGGGCGATTGGCAGGAGGGGAGGAGGAGGTGAAGGGAGATGAGAGGGAAGGATGGAAGGAAGGGGGCAAGGGAGGAGAAAGAGGAGTGAAGCTGAGAAAAGTGATAAGAGCAAAGGAGATGAAAGGCAAGTAGAGCAAAGGAAAAAGTACAGGGCTCAAGAAATACCTTGGTGCTTCAAACAATGTGAAGAGGTGAAGGCGTACGCCGGGCTGAACAGAGGACAAAGAGCTTCCCAATACATTGGAGAGCAAGCCAGTGAACAGAATATGTAATATTTTTTGTTAGCTTTTAGCTATTAGCTTATCTTTATAATATATCATCAAGAGACGGTGAAGTATTACCGCCGGATAGAATCCCAATTTAAGGGGCTAGATGTACAGAGCGATAGAGCCGAGTTCCCACCATAGAGAAGAAGCTTCAGAGCAACCAATGAAACAAACATCCTGTGAGAAAACCTGTGAGCTAACGAGACAGAAGCTCGTCAGTAGAGCAGGTGGCCTGGCTTTCTATAGCGCCAATGTAACAATGCGTTAATTCCAATGTCTCCATTCCTATTTCAAAACGTGTATATACAGGCGACTCAACGCATTAATATGTCAACTTTTAAGTTGTAAAATGACATTCAGCTAAGCTAGCTGTTTCCCCCGCCGATGTTTATTCTAAGCTAAACACTTATCGTTGTATTGTCACTGAACCACTGGGCGACACTCTGCAAAGTGAAACCACTGCCACAACGTTAAACCTGCATTCTTTCTAATGGCCAGCAGGGGGTGACTACTACAAAATTAAGTTTATTTGAATATAAGCCAATGACAAAATTCTTACTTGATATATTACCTCAGTAAAAGTGTTCCTAATGACTTTATGGACTCAAACGTTAGTTTCAAGTCTTTTTCAAGACAAGATGATGTTAATTTACAAAATGATGTCCCATTTACAATAAACCAGTAACAATAAAGCCGGGTATGCTTTAAAGCATGGCTGCCTTGTGATTGAAAGGGCCGCTGCCACGGCGAGTTGTCACCACATAGTGCTAATTTTCGGCTTGCCAAAATTAGCATCCCAATGAATATTACAACATGATTTATGGAAGCATTCTGCGAGCCAAGCTAGCAGGGGCAACTGTGGCTCAGTGGTAGAGCAGCGTCGTCCTTCAATCAGCAGATCGGCGGCCCGATCCCCGGCTCCAGTAGTCCGTGTCCATGTGTCCTTGGGCAAGACACTCAACCCCCAAATTGCTGCCATCAGTGTATGAATGTGTGTGAATGGGTGAATGATGTGGTTTCAAAGCGCTTTGAGTGGTCGGAAGACGAGAAAAGCGCGATACAAGTACAGTCCATTTATCCCCCTATTCATGGCTGTTGAGAGCGTCTTTGGGGTCTTTTTTTTTCTCATTTCTTTGTAGTTGTTTTGAGTCTCTTTATATCTTTTTGTAGTCATTTTGTGTTGTTTTGTGGTTGTCTCGTCGAGTAAAATTTTGTAGGTGATGGCCACGGGGGGCCCTGACATTTTGGGCCCCTCGGCCTGTGCCCGTTAGGCCCGTTTAGTAACCCATCCAAGTCAGCAAGTACCTCAAGTACCAGTGAGAGATTTGTGTGAATTTGGCACAGAAGACTGCTCACAACTCCAAAAAATGCCTAAATATCCTCTTTTTAGCTTTTGGTAGCTGAAAAAAGGACTGAGAATCATAAAGCGATTTATTTTAGTCTGGACCAAAGTGGTTGACCAACACACCGACCGGCATTGCCACCCTTGAAGCCACGCCGCCAGCTTGGCTAAAATGTAACAGCCTTATCAGGAATTAATTTTGGCTTAACGGGGCAAATTTACAGAATCGGGTTCATGCAAATATAATTAAAATGAAGTAATACCCTGTGGACCTGAGCCCCACTGAAGCACATCTCTGTCTATCTCTGTCTGAGACTGTCTGACCCACAGCAAACAATAAAAGCCATAAATCATGCCTGTCAAGACAAATGGCACATCCCCCATATAACTTTGATAACACAGATACAGGTGGCACTGGGTTCATCCCATTGTCAATAAATGGGGACGATGTCACCAACAGATGGGGCTTCTCTCAATGAAAACAAAGAAACACATGGATGCGCACATATGCACAGACACAATGTGACGACTGATGTTTTTAAACATATTCGATTTATACTTGAGGTAATCAACTGGAGAGAGACGTGGAAGGAGTCTGTGTTGGCCCCTACTTGGAGTTTCACGCTTGACATGTACGCACTTGACAGGTTGCACTTGCTGGTTGGTTGGCTGATTAACACTAGCTCGCCTGCTGGTTGAGTGCGCTCCCATCACGGTAAGATTGCCGCAGTCTCTTGTTAACCCTCATTGTATGAAACAACCCAGTGGCTCACCTTCAAGCACACTCAGCAGCCTCTTATTCCCAAACCTCTCTCACTATCAACAATTATGCCCGTGTGTTTCAGTGTAGTGTGTATCTCTGGCCCTCTCACTAGCCAGGAAGTTTAGCAGCAGCAGCGCTTCAATATCCTCTCCCTCTAACCTGATTATTAATTACAGTGTGCTTCTCGCTGACCACAGCCTAAACACCGCCTCACACAGTTACCAAGGAAACAGACAAAAAGTCATTCACAAACAAGAACTCAGGAAACAGATTCAAGCCCGTTCATCACACAAGACATCTATTCGCGTATGCATCAAAGTGTTTTGATTAACGCGCTTGCCGATCAGACGTTATTCACGTCAGATGTAAGTGAAAAACGGCAATATTTCTGTGAAACATGTAACTATCTTGGCATCATTTCAAAAGCGCTGTAGCTCACTAAACACTCAAAATGAAACCCATCATTTGGTTGCAGAATCATAAGTTGATCAAAGTGACTGCGTGCCAGAGAGTCAGTCATGCCTGAGCTGTACGGCACTCAGCAGTAATCAACCTGGAGCTGTGCCCTAAGTGAGGCCGAGGGACGTCACTCTTTAAATGGGCTTCTGGCAATCAGCTGCCTGTGTGTGTGTGTGCGTGCGTGCTTCTACACACTTGTGTTGAAATGGAGAGCGGATTAAGTACTTGCCAGCGGCAAAATATGGCTTATAATGCTACACAAGTGTGTTATTTTAGTACTGGCCATACACTGATGTATTGCACTCAGTGACACACACACACACAGTGACTCTGCAAAACGCTGTCAGAGTAGCTTCTCATCTGCCAAACAAAAAAAATCAGTCACAATAAATTCAAACATGTTAAAGTTACCCTGTGGAGTTTTCTTGTAGCACAGTTAGTGCATTGTGTGTGTATCCTTGAGGCCAAATGCTGCGTTCACAGGAAACGCGGAACGAATTATTCGCATGAGTAGATTACATACAGAGTCTATCCACAGATGCGATGAGGCTGGAGTGACGCGAATGGCGCGAGTTGAGATTTTTAAACCACGGCGACAAAATCGCCTGACGCTGCGCCGCGATAGCCTATCAGCATTGAGATGCTCCTCCTGTCATCACTGACACAAATACTGTAGCCATCTGTGTTCACCCAGAGCTCTACGATACCTCATATTAGTAGAGGCGAAGAAAAAGGTAGTGGGAATCCATCTCTTCATAACAGAAAAAAAAACAGAAAATCTGAAAAAAGAAGAAAAAAAAGTCACCACTCGAAAGACTCATAGCACTCATTTTTAAGTTAGCATTCACACGTGCATACGGTGACGCTGCCGTATTTACACCTAGATGATGTTATTTTGAGTGTTGATGGAGCTGCTACAATGTTAGCATAGGATAGCGCCGATCGATCCGAGCTCCCTTGAGAAAACAAGTATTTTAAAAGGTATTTGCTTGTTGTCTTGCGGAGAGAACTATACATGAATTCAAACATTTTACAAAACGGCATCATTATGTAGTTATCTCGGCATCCCTTTTTCTCCGTTTATTGCAGTTAAATCACAGCGAAATCAGTTTATTTTGTGTTCATACAGCTGTAGTAAACAGCGACGTGTGGTGTGCTAGACACAGTGAATACACCTCGCTGAAATCCATGGAGCTCCTCTGATGATGTTATGAACCCAGACAAGACGGCGTTTAGTTTCCCGGGATATCTGGGACTTCCACAACAAGTAGCCTACTAAGCAGAAATAGAGGTTATTTTTTCCATGGTTGATGGCGGAAATAAATGGCATAAGTTAATAATGGCTTCCAGGGCGATAAGCCACGGCCCCTCTCCGGCGCGAATAGCGCGATTCACGCGAATGACCACAAATGGTCCCCGGCCAGTAACGCGGTGCGAATGACGAGATTAAATGCAGCATAAGGAATGTGTTGAACCGCCTTCCTCATGTTAAAGGAGCTGTACTTTTGCTTTAGTTGGCACTGTTTAGCGCTGTTAGCATCGTTAGCTATGAGCCGCCGGCTCTCAGTCGCCATATTGAGAGCCTTGAGAATGGAAAGGCTCTTGATCGCATATCTTATACCTTTTAAACCTGCATGGTTTAAATCCTTGTTCGCTAGCTTGTGGTCTAAAAGAATGTGTGGGAAGCAAACAAAACTGAGGCCTCAGTCATACAGGCATTGCTCCATAGCACTACTGGCGGTCAAACCCTTCTATGTTGGAGGTCATGAGTTGGGACATATTCAGATCAACCATAGCAATGAACACAGATGACCACTATTGTCACCATGGTATTATAAACAACTGTGCAGTGTTTTAGCTTCTGACAAACCTTCACAGTCCCTAATGTTGACTTTCTGTCCACCTAAAAGCTCCTTGTGCAGCTTTGAAACACTCTCACAGTTCCTCAACATTGGACAACTAAGAAATCAGTTGTTACAATGACTCACACAAAGATGGCTACTGAACTTGCGCCAAACCTGCATGTTCGACAAGTCGTCTTTCTCCAGACTTAAGCTTGTCTGATTGTAGGAAGGAGGGAAAATGCTTCAACAAACCATAATCTTTAATAATTCTGTGCTTCTCATGCCGGACTGTGCATAATTGTGTGTCGCTTTGATGCAAATTGCATTCCTGTTACAGAACACCTATTTAATGCTCACAAAGGTTTTTATTTCTTCATGTGAGATGTTTTGAATTGTCATAACAGGAAAAGCACAAGTGTCACAATTTTAATTGTGGCCCCATTGAGTTTCTAAAGAGTCATATTATGAGCAACGTGCAGAACTTTTAAATTGAAGCACATTAATGACATGCTGTCAATGTTCGTGTTATTAGCTACCCCTACTTATTCTGCTTTAACATTTCCAAATGTCCACTGTGAAAAAGATCCGCGTAGCCTTTTCAGGAGTCAACGAGTCTGTGATTTAATTCTGCGGTCAGTTTTAAATGCACTATTGTCCTGACTGACATGCAACTCTACCTTCCACTCTGTCATAGTGTTTTTAATTTTGCTAAGTGATAAAATATCCTTTTTTTGAGAGCACTAGTCTGGCTTTTGTTGTGTTTGTAAGTCGATTTAAAAAAAACTCACATGTAAAGGGTTGATTCTCTGAAATGTGTCACGTCGCCCCATTGTGCTGATTGGTTTAAAAATGACTCCTCTGAGTGGCTTGATTTTGTCATTCCAGAGTGCTTTTTGATGGTGTTCTGTTGAGTTTGGAGGAGAGCACAGTCGAAACTGCTGGAGCTAGAAAAGTATAGATATGTAGATAGTGAACATATTGGGAATAAGTGATGGTGGAAGGGGACATACACTACAAGGGAAGCAGGATTCATTCCAGCCCACAAGGGGGAGTGGAGGAGATCACTGCCTTGCAATTATCCTTCTACATCATAACAGATGGAACCAGGGGGGTTGTGGGTTGCTAAGAGGGATTAAATAGAACAGGGGTACTCAACTAAAATTCCAAGTTCCAGATCGAGAAAATCTCCTCGGGCAAAGGTCCGAAACATTACAATAATATCTAGCTCGCGCTATTTACTGCCATATATATATCAATATATTCAAGTAGCCTAATAGTAGTGACAACGTCTCTGTGTAGTCAACAACTGTCAAATCAAATAAAGTACACATCAATTATATTTTAACAAATTATTACTCTGTTTTCAAATTCAACTGGATGGATTATAAATAATACATAAATAACTGTTCTTCTCATTTAAAGTGAAAGAAGGTCTGGATTAAAGGATATGAATATGTGTTTGACTCCGTAAGTGTGTGTCGATGTGTGAATGAATGGCTTCATGCATAGATGCATGCATGTACAGCACTGCAAACTTCAACGTCAATAATAAACACATAGTTGAAGCAACACCTCTCGTGAAAGTTTTTTACAAAAACTAAACATCCATATCTGAGCTGTTGTAGTGGATTGTATTAGATTATATAGTACCTAACAAAGTGACCAAGGAGTTTAAACTAACAGTAAAATGACTGAGTTGCTTATTTTACTGGTGGACATCTGTAATACCGTACTGTAATACTGAGCGGAAGCGACGAAGTAGCCTGCTGCAGAGAATCTGCGAGGGAAAACATGAGGTGGGAGAGGGAGTTGTCGATACGGTGCACAGCGCTGCTGTGTCATAAGCCCTGGATAGCAGGTCAGCTTTGACCCGACATTGGGTCGAGGGCACCTGCATCGGCCTCAGAGTCTCCTCAGGGGAAACTATGATGGACGCAATAGTCGTCTAACTGGCTGGCATACGTGCAAGGCCAGATTTGCCACCTCCTGCATGGTCTGATGTAAGGCGGGAGAGAGCCCTGGTGTCTCCAGCATGCATGCAACTCCCTCAGATCCCGGAGGGAGGAACAGAAAAGGTGGTGAGGGCGGGAAGGCGCCTGAAGAAGGCACTCACAGGTGGATGTCCCAGCTGCTGTGTATGCCAGGCGTGCCAGCGCCATACAAATACCAGGGTAGGTTGGGCTGGATTCAGCTGCCCTGACAGGGGGAGGTAGACCTCACGCCTCAGGTGTTCCACTTCGGCCAGCCTAGCAGACCCTACTGCTCAAGGCGTGATGCCGCTCAAGGCTAAGGCAAGAGGTCAGGGCCGTCCTCAGGCTGAAGAGGAGCTGTACAGGTCCTACAGCCGGGAGAGTTTAACCTGGCCGCGATTCTGGTGGAACCCTTGTCCCACTAGCTGATGCGGCATTCCAAATCAGTCTGAGCGGGAGCGCTCTGCTGAATGCTTGAGAACAGGCAGGGGACAGTCAGTGAGAGGGGAGCGAGGACACTCTCTTCACTAAGCTAGTCGCTGCAGAGTCCTTCTAGTGAGAGGGGAGCGAGGACACACCCCCCTCACTAGGCTAGCTGCTGCAGCTATTGGTGTCCCCCCAGCTAGCTTGAGCGAGAGCACTCTGCCACTGTGGAAACAGGTCAGGAGGACAGGCCTTCCAGTGAGAGGGGACGAGGACACACACCCCTCACGAGGCTAGTTGCTGTAGCTATTGGTGTCCCACCAGCTAGCTTGAGCGAGAGCACTCTGCTACTGTGGAAACAGGTCAGGAGGACAGGCCTTCCAGTGAGAGGGGAGCGAGGACACACACCCCTCACGAGGCTAGTTGCTGTAGCTATTGGTGTCCCACCAGCTAGCTTGAGCGAGAGCACTCTGCTACTGTGGAAACAGGTCAGGAGGACAGGCCTTCCAGTGAGAGGGGAGCGAGGACACACACCCCTCACGAGGCTAGTTGCTGTAGCTATTGGTGTCCCACCAGCTAGCTTGAGCGAGAGCACTCTGCCACGGTGGAACAGCCACGATAGCTCACTACGCCGCAGATAGACAGTTGCTGTACTCTGCTAACTGTGATATCCGCTACTGATATGGCCGTAATGTTCACAACAATCAATGGACACAATCAGAGTATTTACCGAGTATCTTTAGTCTAGTTAGCCGGAGCGAACCGCTCTGCTAACTGATATGTCGTAATGTTTACAGCAATCAATGGACACAATCCAGAATTACTTAGTCTAGTTAGCCGGAGCTAAACGCTCTGCTACCTGATATGGTGTAATGTTTACAGCAATCAATGGCATTAACTTAGTCTAGTTAGCCGGAGCGAAACGCTCTGCTACCTGATATGGTGTAATGTTTACAGCAATCAATGGCATTAACTTAGTCTAGTTAGCCGGAGCGAAACGCTCTGCTACCTGATATGGTGTAATGTTTACAGCAATCAATGGACCCAATCCAGCATTACTTAGTCTAGCTAGTGTCCCACCAGGTTAGCCTGAGTGAGGCCACTGCCAGCTGTGACAGCCGCAATGTGTAAAAACATCAATGGGCACAATATCAATGTTGATCTAGTATAACTAGCATTCACCGAGTTAGCCTGAGCGAGAACACTCTGCTAACTGTGATAGTTGTAATGCTAAATGTTGATGGCCACAGCATCAGCTTTGTTTAGCTAGTTCCCCACTGAGTAACCTGAGCGGGGACGCTCTCTTCACTAAGATAGCTGCTGCAGATATCGGTGTCCCACCAGTTAGCTTGAGCGAGAGCACTCTTGCCACTGTGGAAACAGGTCAGGAAACCAGTCCTTATAGTGAGAGGGGAGCGAGGACACTCTCTTCACTAGGATAGTTGCTGCAGCTAGACAGTTGCTGTTACTCCAGGTGTGCTACCCGTTAGCCTGAGCGAGGGCACTCTGCTAACTGTGATCTGATATGGCCGCAATGTTTACCACACTCAATGGACACCACAATCAATGGACACAACCAGAGTATTCAGCTTAGACACAATCTGAGTATTAGCTTCGTCTAATTAGCCGGGGCGAACGCTCCGCTAACTGATCTACCGTAATGCTTTTACTGTGAAGGGCGGCCCGACAGCGTAACTCAACGCTCCCGTTAGCACGCTACTCGATTAGCTAGAGCGGAAACGCTCTGCAACCCGAGGGGAAACACAGCGAACAATGGTCCAAACAATGTTAGTCGATCTCACCGATTGTCGTCTTCGATCTGGGTGGCCTGTCAGACTGAGTCCGGGGCTCAATAGTCCGAACGGCGCAAATTCCGTTCCCTCCTAAGAGGGACAGCTTGTCGCAGCCTTTGGAGGGCGAAGATCCGCAACTCCGACCGGTGGTCACAAGGCTACCGTGACAAACTCTAATATATCTTGCTCGTAGACAAAATATATATTTTTTCTACTACCATGGTAGTCAACCTGCGTAGCGAGAAGATGAAAAAGGACTGAGCTCAGGATGGCACCGGAACTTATAGATGACGGGGGCCATCCGAGGTCACGAGTGACTTTGTTGATATAAATATTCGACCTGCGCATGCGCGAGACGGAAGATATCCAGTGTTAAGCACTGCCTCTGGCGGTCAGTAAGGATGAAATAGAACTTAATGTGCATCATTCAGTGAAATGGCTTCTGTCAAAAGCAAAATGACACTGTTTACAGTGTGGATTATATGCAAAACATAGCAACATTTATCATGTTTTTGCCACTTTGGTGAAACACCACTGTCAGATTGATGTAGGCTACACAAAAAGAAAACTAATTTACAGCAATAAATACTGCATAACGTTATGCTTGTATGACAATCGCATGGTCTACAGGTTGAATTGGAGGAGTCAGTTCATCAGTGATATAGTTCCAGGATTCCATTCTAGAGTGGAATCCTGGACCTAGAATTCTAGCACCTGACCATCATGCGTGGTCAGTGTCTCTCTTTTGACTCAAAAGACCTGTTGAGACCCTTGAGACAAGTCATCGACCAAAAAGCTCAGCCCACGTCTTGGTCTGTCACCTGCATCCAGAGGTCGGTGCTGACGTCGTACGACTCGATGCTGTTCGTTGGATCGGCGCCGCTCCAGCCCCCTATGGCCAACATGGATGCCGTTTGGCAGCCGAGGGCGGACGAGAGGGTTGCTGAGATGCGCAGAGGGTCTGAACCTCATGATGGGACTTAGGATTTCGATGACTGCCCTGACCATGTGCAGGCACTCAGCGTTGTTCTTCACCAGCTCATTGGACATCACGTTCAACCTCAGGTAGTCCTTACTCAACACCAGTCGCACCTACACAGAGACCGCAGCGAAAAGCAGAGCTCTTGTCTAAGTTATATGTTAACCTCTTTAGGGCATTTGCGCCATCTTTTAGGGCACAACATCATGCAACAGGTCCGACTAGCTAGCTTCTAAGCTAATTTTAACATTACCGCCAATGGGGAAATGCTAACCGTGATTAGCATTAGCGAATATAATATATCTTCGTACATATTTTCATGCTCCATAAAGAAAGACTTAAGGTGCGTTCACACCGGACGCGTCAATTTTTTGACGCGCGTCGAGATTACATACAAAGTCTATGCACAGACGCGATGAGACTGGCCCGCCGCAATTTTGCGATGGCAGATTACATACAAAGTCTATGCACAGACGCGATGAGACTGGCCCGCCGCAATTTTGCGATGGCGCGTTGGACACGTGAGTTGAAATTTTTCAACTTCTGCGACATAATCGCGTGACGCTGTGGCGCGATAGCCTATCAGCGTTGAGTTGCTCCCCCTGTCATCACTGACTTCCTGCCTCTGTTGAATCAGGAAATAAATACTGTAGCCGTCTGTGTTCACCCAGAGCTCTATGATACCTCATATCAATAGAGACCGGACCAAACTATGTGTATATGTGTGCGTGTGTAAACCATATGGTACAAACAATGAATAGACGCTGCCGTATTTACGTCTACATGACGTTATTGAGTGCTGGTGGAGCTGCTACGATGTTAGCATAGCACCGATCCATCAGAGCTCCATTGAGAAGACAAGTAGCCTACAAATCGGGATCATTACGTAGTTATTTCGGAGTCCCTTTTTGTCGGAGAAGACAAGTACAAATCGGCATCATTACGTAGTTATTTCAGAGTCCCTTTTTGTCGGTTTATTGCCGTTGAATCACAGCCGAATCAGTTTATTTAGAGTTCCTACAGCTGTAGTAAACAGCGACCGGTGGCTTGCTAGACACAGTGAATACAGCTCGATACAATCCACGGAGCTCCTCTGAACAATATTATGAAGCAGACATGACGGCGTTTAGTTTCCCGGGATATCTGTGACTTTCACAACATGTAGAAATATAGGTTCTTTTTTCCATGGTTAATGGCGGACAGTTGAACGGATCCAGGTCTATAAACCACGCCCCCTCTCCGGCGATTTTGCGGCGTTTGGTGTGAACACGACCGGCGGCGCGTTGGACGCGTTTATGCGGCGCGTCAAAAAATCAACGCGTTTGGTGTGAACGCACCTTAAGGTCTCTCAAGGCTACCAAACGGAAGAAGTAAAACGAATCAGCGTCGATCACTCGTCTCTCACTCGTCTCTCACTCGTCTCTCACTCGTCTCTCACTCGTCTCTCACTCGTTTCCTCTGTGTTGTCTGTTTGTAGCTGTAGCTCTGAATAGCATTTATTGCTAACTGTAGCTTCAGACAGCCGCTCCGTGGGGGCTGATCGCCGATGGTCAAGCAGCTCGCTAATCGCTAGAATAACAGCTGCTTCCTCCGCATAAATGCAGACTTTTTACTGCACAACAGCTGCTAGTACGCAACAGGTAATACAGCGTGCACAAAACCGGCGCTCCATGTATGGCTGATAGCGTCTCTGGACTCGGGAGAATAGCTCGCCGGGAAGAATAGCTCGCCTCCTCCGCCTGTAGGCAATAGCAGCATTGTAAAATGACGCATTTAACGCCACAATAGCTGCTAGTACAGACAACACAGCAAGCAAGGCTTGCCATTCGTTATCCATGTTGAAATGAATCGCTGCTGGTTGCCCGGCTGTTTGCTTTCTTCCGGGTATGGGTCACGTGATAGTGAGTGTGACGAATCAGGGACGGAGAAGTCATGGCTGGTAATAACCAATCCAGTAGCGAGCATGGGTGTGGGCTCATTTTTTCAAATACCTCCAACCACGGCGGAGTTTTCAGGTTCCTCCGTTTAGGGTGCTCCAAAACTCCGGCGTGGTGTGGCTGCTCAGTGTAAACGTAGCAAAACGGGACTATTGTGGATATGGCCTTAGACTTGCATCTTCAGCATTTCAACCAAGTAACGTAATGTGATCAATACACCACATTATTCCCCCTTTTAACTGAGAACAACAACTTAAGCATTCTTAACTGAACAACAGTTTCCTGATACTTTGAACAATAACATATGGCCGAAGTTAAACACAATATTTTACATCATCCAACATTCCCTTATGTATGAGGTATGTATTTTCAGGTTGTCTGTCTAAGTATAAGCTAAAGATACAGTCCGCTGTAGGAGTATACAGTCTTATGGCATATATCGCTTTGGCGGTTTAGTCATTCGGTTTGAGCGCCTCAGAACCACTGGTTCGGGCTCCAGAAGCTCGGGTGTCTGCATGTTAGCGTCGACAACTTCCTGAGAACTGCTGCAGTCTTCACCATCACCCAGTTCAGCCTGTGATTCAGTGACATCAATATCAGGTTGAGCAATAGCTCGAGCTCGCAGCTGGTCTCCATGACGTCTGTGTACTGTGTCGGAGTCCCGCTCTCTGACTTGATATGAAACAGGGCCTGTCTGTCTCACAATCAATCCTGGAATCCACTTGTGACTCCCCGCCACAGTGCTGCGCAGATAAGCGGCGTCGTCCGCATGAAAGAAACGGTCTGCAGCAGTGCGGTCATGGTGTTCTTTTTGCTAATACTGTTTCTTGCGTACCGTCTCCTTGGTACAAGGCTTTAGGAAATCCAACCTTGTCCGGATATGTCTGTGAAGAAACAGATCAGCCGGGGACTGTCCAGTAGTGCAGTTAGGCATAGTCCGATATTGTAGCAGGAACAGTGAGATCTTGTCCTCAATGTTCAGTGAAGCAAGCTTTTTCATACCTGTCTTGAACGTCTGAACATATCTCTCTGCCAGACCATTTGTTGCTGGATGTCCAGGTGCACTTGTGTTGTGCAGAATCCCATTCTGCTTGGCGAAAGTCTGGAACTCGTCTGATGTGAATGTCGTCGCATTGTCTGTCACAATTTGTTCAGGGAGACCGTAAGAGGCAAACAGTCTCCTGAGCCTGGTGATTGTTGCTTGAGAGATGATCTGTGACATACGAAACACTTCCAACCATGAACATGTGGTTCAGGAACGGTCCAGCAAAGTCTATGTGTAGTCTCTTCCAGGACTCACCTGGGAACTCCCAGGGCTGTAGTGGAACCTGGCGTGGCATCTTTTGATCCAACTGGCATGTCTCACATTCCTTGCAAATCTGTTCCACTTCCAAGTCAAGGTTCGGCCACCATACATATTTGCGAGCTAAGGCCTTTGTTTTCACTATGCCTTGGTGCCCAGAGTGAATCTCTTTTAAGACAGCTCTTCTCATCTTGGAGGGTACAATGACTCTGGTCCCCCATAGGACACAACCTTGCTCTGTGGACAACTCATTTCTCTTTGAGAAAAACACCTTTCGGTTTTCCTCTACCTGAATGGGCCAGCCTTCCATGACATACTTATACACTCGTGACAACGCACTGTCAGTGCGTGTCGTCCTTGCAATCTGTGTTGCGTTGAGTGGTGCTTCTTGTATATGCCCCGCCAGCAGTGAGTGGACTAGAGCTGAAGTCACGGCTGTTCCTGTGCCGCTGGTCTCCGGCAAGGGACAGCGGGAGAGTCCATCAGCATTACTGTGCTGTTCTGATTTGCGATAGACAATGTGGTAGTCATACGCTGACAATATAATTGCCCACCTCTGAATGCGTGCTGCGGCCAGTGTAGGCAGGCTCTTGTGCTCACCAAACAGTATCAGAAGTGGTTTATGGTCAGTTATTAAGTTAAAATGTCTACCCCACAAGTACTGGTGGCATTTCTTTACTCCATATATCAGTCCAAGAGCTTCTTTCTCGATTTGAGAATATTTTTTCTCCGCTGGAGACAGTGTACGGGAATGCGACCTCCATTATAAGCTTTAAGCTTAACTTTACTTCTCTGCAGTGGCAAGTGTGAGAATTTCTCCCTGTATGTACCCCGTGAAATGATACTCCTTGCAGCCCCAGTATCTATTTCCATCTCTAACCTCACCTCAGCTACAGTGAATATTTCTTTATACAGGTCAGCATCTTCACTTGTGACAGTCAAAATTGTGAACACACCCAATTCAGCATCTTCTTCAGCTTCCACATATTTTGTGTGTTTCTTTCCTCTGCCCCATGAATGCCTTTCACTCTCTGCCTGTGCCTTGGACCGACATGCCTTTTTAATATGCCCAGTCTTGCCACAGTTATGGCATTTAGTCTCTTTAAAACGGCACTCATCTGGCTCGTGATTCTTTCCATTGCACCTGTAACAGTTCCTTGTCCGCTGTGGCCTCACCTTGTGAATGCTTGCCGCCCCGACACTTTCACTTTCCATCCCTCTCAACTGACGTGCGTCTCTGTCGGCAGTCTCCATGTTGAGCGCGATCTCAAAAGACTTTGCAAAAGTAAGATCATTTTCCGAAAGTAGTCTCCTCTGGCAGCCCTCGTTTCTTATTCCACTGACGATCTCGCAGTGATGCGTCCAAGTTGGCGCCGAACTCACAGTTAGATGCGCATTGTTTCAACTCTGCTACATAATGAGCCACCGGCTAGTTTTCTTTTTGGTTACACCGGTTATAGCAAAACCTTTCAGCTACTAATAAGGGCTTGGGCTCATAATGTTCCTTTAGAACGACCACTATTTCGTCAAACGTCTTATCTTTTGGCTTCCTGGGCTGCACCAGATTTCTCAAAAGCCCATAAGTAGCCGCACCCATTACACTGAGAAGCGTAGCTACTTGCTTATCTTCGGCTACGTCGTTAGCTTCGAAGAATTGTTCCATCCGTTCAATGTACGCGGACCATTGTTCATTTTCTGGCTTGAATTCGTCAATTCTCCCAAACAGGGCCATCATACTCACTAGTACTGACACCGAGTGTCTCTCCTACCCTGCGAGAACGTAGTTTTATCCTCGTCGCCAATTTCTGTGATGTATTCTCGAGGCGGACACACACATAGTGTTGTTACTTTTATTTTTAATGCTGAAGATGCAAGTCTAAACTAAATCTGTTGACAAAAGGTTAACATATACCTTAGACAAGAGCACTGCAATGTCTGCTGTTCGCTGTGGTGCTGCAGTCTCTGTGTAGGTGCGACTGGTGTTGATGAGTAAGGACTACGTGAGGTTGAACGTGATGTCCAATGAGCTGGTGAAAAACAACGCTGAGTGCCTGCACATGGTCAGGGCAGTCATCGAAATCCTAAGTCCCATCATGACGTTCAGACCCTCTGCGCATCTCAGCAACCCTCTCGCCCGCCCTCGCCTGCCTAACGGCATCCTGTTGGCCATTGGGGGCTGGAGCGGCACCGATCCAACGAACAGCATCGAATCGTACGACGTCAGCACCGACCTCTGGATGCAGGTGACAGACCAAGACGTGGGGTCCTCGCGCCTACCACGGCACCGCCGTCCTCAACGGGAGCATCTACTACGTCGGTGGCTTCAACGGGGTCGAGCTTTCAACAGCGTGCGCAGGTTCGACGTGAGCATGCGCACCTGGCACGAGGGGCCACCCATGTACCACCGCCGATGCTACGTGAGCGTCGCTGTGCTGGGCGAGTGCATCTACGCCACGGGAGGTTTTGACGGGCAGAGCGCTACAGGCCTGAGACCAGCCAGTGGAGTCTCTTCGCGAGCACAGGGGGCATGTTGGGGGCTGTAACGGCCACTGCACCTGCAGTAATGTCGAGTCCTACGACGCAACGACTGACAAGTGGACGGAGGTCTGTCCCTTGGATATGTCCCACTGTCCTGTGAGTTGCTGAAATAAATGTTTATTGTGCATTGAACTGCTGTTCCTCCAGAGACTTTCTTTTCAACTTCTCAGTTTGTGCAACTTTTAAGTTTTATGTTCTGTGAGGGGGGTGCTGTGTTCCACCTGCAGACACACACGGGTTGATCCAGAGTGCATCAGTGCAACATTAACGCCTTAATACGACAAATACGAATTGCTGTGTTTCATGCGTTCAGGTTTTCACATCGGCCACCGTATTTCTCCTACTCGCTTGGCACAGCTTGAAAAAGTTTAGCTGGTTGTAATCTGCATCCTCCCCGCTAGATGCCGGCAAATCTACCAAATGCACAGAGTACCTTTCAATACATTGTATTCATATTTGAAATCACCTTGTTCTGAGAAGTCAAAAAATTGCCTTTCTGCAGTGTAATCAAAAACAAAATTGGTGTTAAAGTATATCTAATATCAGTTGTCACATCATTTCAATACTCTTTTGTAGTACTCATTGGGTAAAGTATAAAGCAGGGGTATTCAACTAAATTTCCAAAAGGTCCAGATTGAGAAAATCTCCTCGGACAAAAACATTACAATAATATCTAACTAGCGCTATTTACTGCCATATATATATCAATATATTCAAGAAGCCTAATAGTAGTAACAACGTATCTGTGTAGTCAACAACTGTCAAATCAAATAAAGTACACATCAATTATATTTTAACAAATTATTACTCTCACTTTTCTAATTCAACTGGATGGATTACAAATAATACATAGAAATCCATAAATAACTGTTCTTCTCATTTAAAGTGAAAGAAGGTCTGGATTAAAGGATATCAATATGTGTGACTCCGTAAGTGTGTGTCGATGTGTGAATGAATGGCTTCATGCATAGATGCATGCATGTACAGCACTGCAAACTTCAACGTCAATAATAAACACAGAGTTGAATCTTTTACAAAAACTAAACATTGATATCTGAGCTGTTGTAGTGGATTGTATTAGATTATATAGTACCTAACAAAGTGACCAAGGAGTTTAAACTAACAGTAAAATGACTGAGTTGCTTATTTTACTGGTGGACATCTGTAATACATGTAAAACATAATATGTTTTACATATGTTTTTTACATAATATGTACACATCAATTATATTTTAACAAATTATTATTCTCAGTTTACAAATTTAACTGGATGGATTATAAATAATACATAAAATAAATACAATAAATTTTCTTCTCATTTCAAGTAAAATAATGGCTGGATTAAAGAATAACTGACATAACAGAAAGCTTTTGAAGAATGTGCATCTTAAAATAAAGAAATTCATTTAAAAAAAATGTATTTCACTGAATTGTCCTGCAGCTTTAAATGCAGTTAATTCATGTGTGACGTGATCAAAAAGCAACAATATTATATTTTTGTCATCTAAAAAGAGAAATCAGTGAGCATGGACTTTATCTGTGGTTATTAACACTTGTTTCAGCTCTATTCTCTCTGGTAACATCATTGTTGGGACAGTGAATTCATGCGTTAGGATTCTGATCATATTGAGCTCTTAGGTTTATTTTCTGTGTCTTCATTTAAGATGTGAGTGGGTACGTTTGTTCAAAGGAGTTGTGCTTTGCCTCGTAGTGCGCTTCATTTTTCCGCTTTTACGGTTTCTGAACATATGACACACTGCCTGTGGGAAGAATTAACATAGAAGAGTCTGTTCATTCTTGCTTACAAATTATATTCTCTCTGAACACGTTTCTCTTTTTGGAAAACGTCATGTGAGATAACCTCTCTGATTAGCTCAATTTTCATGCTCTTGTTTCTATTTCCTCATTTCTTCATTTACTTGCATAGTGAGTTTGATATTTTCACTTCATATTTTATCTTAATTCATGGAATCATTATTTTTCCTTAACTAAAAATAAAAATAATTAGCTCAAGATCAACCCTCAGGCTCCACCAGCATGGAGCCATTTTGCATCAATTGTGTTTCATTTACTACACGTTTGTGTGCATTGTGACCTCATGATCATCGGCTTGTTGTCAAACTAGGCTAAGGCTACTCCTGTTAGCTGTATATGAGCTTGGGGGTGTTGATGTTTATAATCACATTTGCTTACCTGTCGTTCTTTGAACTCTTTAAAAAGTTCGGGGTGTCTGTCTGAAAGGTGCTTTGCCGTGTTAGACGTGTTGCCTCACTTGGTCTGTGGCTTTGAAACACGTTTTGCAGACGGGTCTCTGTAGGTCAGTGGGCTTTCCTTCACTGTCTGCAATATAGCCAAAGTACTTCCAGATGATACTTCTGGCATCTTGTTTTCCAAGAAGCCGAGAACGGTCGGCAAAAGCTCCTGCATGTCTCCCCTGTGATCACTCGCTGTGAGTGAGCGCGCTGCCTGTTGTTGTGAGCGCGCTGGGCAGCCCCGCCCCCTTGCATGTCTGCAGGCAGCATGACAAGGAGCGGAGCAGCCAGTGCGCTCTGATCGCGCGCTATGAATCTATTTGAGGGCGCTGATTGGCTAAATTGTATGTCACTCATTTATATCTTGAATCAGCAATTGGCTAAACTGGTTCATAGACCCGTCTCTTTTGGGCCAAAACGATTAGGCCCCCCTAGCTGCGCGTTCTCAGACTGTCGTGCACACAGGCTGAGAGGACGAGCAGGAAGCATATATTTTGCATATATAGCATATATTTTGCGCAGATATCATATTGTACACACATTACTGGGTACATACATGTTAAAAAACACAAATATTGACAATTTGTATAATTTATGATTATTATAATTTTTTTTTTCGTGTGGCTCATGGTGGGGCCATGCCCCATGGCCCCCTATAGAGGAGAACTTTGGCGGAGATTCTGCAGCCAAAGAGCTGATATCAGATCAGCCTGACCTCACAATCAGACAGCAGACTACATGCGAAGCTTCACTACTTCGTACAAGTCAGTCAATCAACTTCCTTTCTTCCTAAAAGTACGCTGATTACTTCGACATACCATACGTATCCACAGGTTATCCACAACTTAATCCACGTAGATCGTTCCATTTAACACGTTTCATAACACATTTCCTAACACGGTCGGAAAACTGTGCGGCTCCATACTCCCTCAGATATTACTCACCACTGTCAGTAACTGTCACAGTGTCCTTAAGGTGACAGTTGTCTGTCACTTACATATATTTCTTACTATAACAAATTATAACGACATCCTTGCAACATTCAAAGTAGAAACAGAAGTGATTACAGTTAAACATGTAAATACAAGTGAATATTTAACATCACATTGAATTTGGCTCCTACAGATGTTAAATTAACAGTGAAAACTCATCATAGCTTGATTTAACATCAGTATTCATAATTACACTTCATGTTTACTTCTCCTGATCTTTACCTCCTATAACAAGGTCCATAGGGGCATCTCAATAAATAAACATGTTATATTATATTGTATTATATTATATAAGTGTTATTTACTGCTTTTTTCATGTTAGAATAAATGATAAATATTTAACTGCCAAGTAGTAATGTGTGTTTGATACAAAAAAATGTTTGCATGAATGCTTTGCTGGGATGTTTGCTGAAATTGACAGGATGGCCCTACCTAGAAAATTTTCCACCAGCCGCCACTGTAATAAAGTATATCGATACAAAAAAGATGCAAAATCGTGTCGTTTTTAACGTACAGGTACCGCGGTACCTTTTTAGCATCGATACACCGTGCAACCCTACCGGTTAAAGTACAAACTTGCTGTCTAATATATGTGCGATTCCGAAATATCGATTTTAGGTCCTGGGTTTACCAATGTTTACCACACTCAATGGACACCACAATCAATGGACACAACCAGAGTATTCAGCTTAGACACAATCTGAGTATTAGCTTCGTCTAATTAGCCGGGGCGAACGCTCCGCTAACTGATCTACCGTAATGCTTTTACTGTGAAGGGCGGCCCGACAGCGTAACTCAACGCTCCCGTTAGCACGCTACTCGATTAGCTAGAGCGGAAACGCTCTGCAACCCGAGGGGAAACACAGCGAACAATGGTCCAAACAATGTTAGTCGATCTCACCGATTGTCGTCTTCGATCTGGGTGGCCTGTCAGACTGAGTCCGGGGCTCAATAGTCCGAACGGCGCAAATTCCGTTCCCTCCTAAGAGGGACAGCTTGTCGCAGCCTTTGGAGGGCGAAGATCCGCAACTCCGACCGGTGGTCACAAGGCTACCGTGACAAACTCTAATATATCTTGCTCGTAGACAAAATATATATTTTTTCTACTACCATGGTAGTCAACCTGCGTAGCGAGAAGATGAAAAAGGACTGAGCTCAGGATGGCACCGGAACTTATAGATGACGGGGGCCATCCGAGGTCACGAGTGACTTTGTTGATATAAATATTCGACCTGCGCATGCGCGAGACGGAAGATATCCAGTGTTAAGCACTGCCTCTGGCGGTCAGTAAGGATGAAATAGAACTTAATGTGCATCATTCAGTGAAATGGCTTCTGTCAAAAGCAAAATGACACTGTTTACAGTGTGGATTATATGCAAAACATAGCAACATTTATCATGTTTTTGCCACTTTGGTGAAACACCACTGTCAGATTGATGTAGGCTACACAAAAAGAAAACTAATTTACAGCAATAAATACTGCATAACGTTATGCTTGTATGACAATCGCATGGTCTACAGGTTGAATTGGAGGAGTCAGTTCATCAGTGATATAGTTCCAGGATTCCATTCTAGAGTGGAATCCTGGACCTAGAATTCTAGCACCTGACCATCATGCGTGGTCAGTGTCTCTCTTTTGACTCAAAAGACCTGTTGAGACCCTTGAGACAAGTCATCGACCAAAAAGCTCAGCCCACGTCTTGGTCTGTCACCTGCATCCAGAGGTCGGTGCTGACGTCGTACGACTCGATGCTGTTCGTTGGATCGGCGCCGCTCCAGCCCCCTATGGCCAACATGGATGCCGTTTGGCAGCCGAGGGCGGACGAGAGGGTTGCTGAGATGCGCAGAGGGTCTGAACCTCATGATGGGACTTAGGATTTCGATGACTGCCCTGACCATGTGCAGGCACTCAGCGTTGTTCTTCACCAGCTCATTGGACATCACGTTCAACCTCAGGTAGTCCTTACTCAACACCAGTCGCACCTACACAGAGACCGCAGCGAAAAGCAGAGCTCTTGTCTAAGTTATATGTTAACCTCTTTAGGGCATTTGCGCCATCTTTTAGGGCACAACATCATGCAACAGGTCCGACTAGCTAGCTTCTAAGCTAATTTTAACATTACCGCCAATGGGGAAATGCTAACCGTGATTAGCATTAGCGAATATAATATATCTTCGTACATATTTTCATGCTCCATAAAGAAAGACTTAAGGTGCGTTCACACCGGACGCGTCAATTTTTTGACGCGCGTCGAGATTACATACAAAGTCTATGCACAGACGCGATGAGACTGGCCCGCCGCAATTTTGCGATGGCGCGTTGGACACGTGAGTTGAAATTTTTCAACTTCTGCGACATAATCGCGTGACGCTGTGGCGCGATAGCCTATCAGCGTTGAGTTGCTCCCCCTGTCATCACTGACTTCCTGCCTCTGTTGAATCAGGAAATAAATACTGTAGCCGTCTGTGTTCACCCAGAGCTCTATGATACCTCATATCAATAGAGACCGGACCAAACTATGTGTATATGTGTGCGTGTGTAAACCATATGGTACAAACAATGAATAGACGCTGCCGTATTTACGTCTACATGACGTTATTGAGTGCTGGTGGAGCTGCTACGATGTTAGCATAGCACCGATCCATCAGAGCTCCATTGAGAAGACAAGTAGCCTACAAATCGGGATCATTACGTAGTTATTTCGGAGTCCCTTTTTGTCGGAGAAGACAAGTACAAATCGGCATCATTACGTAGTTATTTCAGAGTCCCTTTTTGTCGGTTTATTGCCGTTGAATCACAGCCGAATCAGTTTATTTAGAGTTCCTACAGCTGTAGTAAACAGCGACCGGTGGCTTGCTAGACACAGTGAATACAGCTCGATACAATCCACGGAGCTCCTCTGAACAATATTATGAAGCAGACATGACGGCGTTTAGTTTCCCGGGATATCTGTGACTTCCACAACATGTAGAAATATAGGTTCTTTTTTCCATGGTTAATGGCGGACAGTTGAACGGATCCAGGTCTATAAACCACGCCCCCTCTCCGGCGATTTTGCGGCGTTTGGTGTGAACACGACCGGCGGCGCGTTGGACGCGTTTATGCGGCGCGTCAAAAAATCAACGCGTTTGGTGTGAACGCACCTTAAGGTCTCTCAAGGCTACCAAACGGAAGAAGTAAAACGAATCAGCGTCGATCACTCGTCTCTCACTCGTCTCTCACTCGTCTCTCACTCGTCTCTCACTCGTTTCCTCTGTGTTGTCTGTTTGTAGCTGTAGCTCTGAATAGCATTTATTGCTAACTGTAGCTTCAGACAGCCGCTCCGTGGGGGCTGATCGCCGATGGTCAAGCAGCTCGCTAATCGCTAGAATAACAGCTGCTTCCTCCGCATAAATGCAGACTTTTTACTGCACAACAGCTGCTAGTACGCAACAGGTAATACAGCGTGCACAAAACCGGCGCTCCATGTATGGCTGATAGCGTCTCTGGACTCGGGAGAATAGCTCGCCGGGAAGAATAGCTCGCCTCCTCCGCCTGTAGGCAATAGCAGCATTGTAAAATGACGCATTTAACGCCACAATAGCTGCTAGTACAGACAACACAGCAAGCAAGGCTTGCCATTCGTTATCCATGTTGAAATGAATCGCTGCTGGTTGCCCGGCTGTTTGCTTTCTTCCGGGTATGGGTCACGTGATAGTGAGTGTGACGAATCAGGGACGGAGAAGTCATGGCTGGTAATAACCAATCCAGTAGCGAGCATGGGTGTGGGCTCATTTTTTCAAATACCTCCAACCACGGCGGAGTTTTCAGGTTCCTCCGTTTAGGGTGCTCCAAAACTCCGGCGTGGTGTGGCTGCTCAGTGTAAACGTAGCAAAACGGGACTATTGTGGATATGGCCTTAGACTTGCATCTTCAGCATTTCAACCAAGTAACGTAATGTGATCAATACACCACATTATTCCCCCTTTTAACTGAGAACAACAACTTAAGCATTCTTAACTGAACAACAGTTTCCTGATACTTTGAACAATAACATATGGCCGAAGTTAAACACAATATTTTACATCATCCAACATTCCCTTATGTATGAGGTATGTATTTTCAGGTTGTCTGTCTAAGTATAAGCTAAAGATACAGTCCGCTGTAGGAGTATACAGTCTTATGGCATATATCGCTTTGGCGGTTTAGTCATTCGGTTTGAGCGCCTCAGAACCACTGGTTCGGGCTCCAGAAGCTCGGGTGTCTGCATGTTAGCGTCGACAACTTCCTGAGAACTGCTGCAGTCTTCACCATCACCCAGTTCAGCCTGTGATTCAGTGACATCAATATCAGGTTGAGCAATAGCTCGAGCTCGCAGCTGGTCTCCATGACGTCTGTGTACTGTGTCGGAGTCCCGCTCTCTGACTTGATATGAAACAGGGCCTGTCTGTCTCACAATCAATCCTGGAATCCACTTGTGACTCCCCGCCACAGTGCTGCGCAGATAAGCGGCGTCGTCCGCATGAAAGAAACGGTCTGCAGCAGTGCGGTCATGGTGTTCTTTTTGCTAATACTGTTTCTTGCGTACCGTCTCCTTGGTACAAGGCTTTAGGAAATCCAACCTTGTCCGGATATGTCTGTGAAGAAACAGATCAGCCGGGGACTGTCCAGTAGTGCAGTTAGGCATAGTCCGATATTGTAGCAGGAACAGTGAGATCTTGTCCTCAATGTTCAGTGAAGCAAGCTTTTTCATACCTGTCTTGAACGTCTGAACATATCTCTCTGCCAGACCATTTGTTGCTGGATGTCCAGGTGCACTTGTGTTGTGCAGAATCCCATTCTGCTTGGCGAAAGTCTGGAACTCGTCTGATGTGAATGTCGTCGCATTGTCTGTCACAATTTGTTCAGGGAGACCGTAAGAGGCAAACAGTCTCCTGAGCCTGGTGATTGTTGCTTGAGAGATGATCTGTGACATACGAAACACTTCCAACCATGAACATGTGGTTCAGGAACGGTCCAGCAAAGTCTATGTGTAGTCTCTTCCAGGACTCACCTGGGAACTCCCAGGGCTGTAGTGGAACCTGGCGTGGCATCTTTTGATCCAACTGGCATGTCTCACATTCCTTGCAAATCTGTTCCACTTCCAAGTCAAGGTTCGGCCACCATACATATTTGCGAGCTAAGGCCTTTGTTTTCACTATGCCTTGGTGCCCAGAGTGAATCTCTTTTAAGACAGCTCTTCTCATCTTGGAGGGTACAATGACTCTGGTCCCCCATAGGACACAACCTTGCTCTGTGGACAACTCATTTCTCTTTGAGAAAAACACCTTTAGGTTTTCCTCTACCTGAATGGGCCAGCCTTCCATGACATACTTATACACTCGTGACAACGCACTGTCAGTGCGTGTCGTCCTTGCAATCTGTGTTGCGTTGAGTGGTGCTTCTTGTATATGCCCCGCCAGCAGTGAGTGGACTAGAGCTGAAGTCACGGCTGTTCCTGTGCCGCTGGTCTCCGGCAAGGGACAGCGGGAGAGTCCATCAGCATTACTGTGCTCTTCTGATTTGCGATAGACAATGTGGTAGTCATACGCTGACAATATAATTGCCCACCTCTGAATGCGTGCTGCGGCCAGTGTAGGCAGGCTCTTGTGCTCACCAAACAGTATCAGAAGTGGTTTATGGTCAGTTATTAAGTTAAAATGTCTACCCCACAAGTACTGGTGGCATTTCTTTACTCCATATATCAGTCCAAGAGCTTCTTTCTCGATTTGAGAATATTTTTTCTCCGCTGGAGACAGTGTACGGGAATGCGACCTCCATTATAAGCTTTAAGCTTAACTTTACTTCTCTGCAGTGGCAAGTGTGAGAATTTCTCCCTGTATGTACCCCGTGAAATGATACTCCTTGCAGCCCCAGTATCTATTTCCATCTCTAACCTCACCTCAGCTACAGTGAATATTTCTTTATACAGGTCAGCATCTTCACTTGTGACAGTCAAAATTGTGAACACACCCAATTCAGCATCTTCTTCAGCTTCCACATATTTTGTGTGTTTCTTTCCTCTGCCCCATGAATGCCTTTCACTCTCTGCCTGTGCCTTGGACCGACATGCCTTTTTAATATGCCCAGTCTTGCCACAGTTATGGCATTTAGTCTCTTTAAAACGGCACTCATCTGGCTCGTGATTCTTTCCATTGCACCTGTAACAGTTCCTTGTCCGCTGTGGCCTCACCTTGTGAATGCTTGCCGCCCCGACACTTTCACTTTCCATCCCTCTCAACTGACGTGCGTCTCTGTCGGCAGTCTCCATGTTGAGCGCGATCTCAAAAGACTTTGCAAAAGTAAGATCATTTTCCGAAAGTAGTCTCCTCTGGCAGCCCTCGTTTCTTATTCCACTGACGATCTCGCAGTGATGCGTCCAAGTTGGCGCCGAACTCACAGTTAGATGCGCATTGTTTCAACTCTGCTACATAATGAGCCACCGGCTAGTTTTCTTTTTGGTTACACCGGTTATAGCAAAACCTTTCAGCTACTAATAAGGGCTTGGGCTCATAATGTTCCTTTAGAACGACCACTATTTCGTCAAACGTCTTATCTTTTGGCTTCCTGGGCTGCACCAGATTTCTCAAAAGCCCATAAGTAGCCGCACCCATTACACTGAGAAGCGTAGCTACTTGCTTATCTTCGGCTACGTCGTTAGCTTCGAAGAATTGTTCCATCCGTTCAATGTACGCGGACCATTGTTCATTTTCTGGCTTGAATTCGTCAATTCTCCCAAACAGGGCCATCATACTCACTAGTACTGACACCGAGTGTCTCTCCTACCCTGCGAGAACGTAGTTTTATCCTCGTCGCCAATTTCTGTGATGTATTCTCGAGGCGGACACACACATAGTGTTGTTACTTTTATTTTTAATGCTGAAGATGCAAGTCTAAACTAAATCTGTTGACAAAAGGTTAACATATACCTTAGACAAGAGCACTGCAATGTCTGCTGTTCGCTGTGGTGCTGCAGTCTCTGTGTAGGTGCGACTGGTGTTGATGAGTAAGGACTACGTGAGGTTGAACGTGATGTCCAATGAGCTGGTGAAAAACAACGCTGAGTGCCTGCACATGGTCAGGGCAGTCATCGAAATCCTAAGTCCCATCATGACGTTCAGACCCTCTGCGCATCTCAGCAACCCTCTCGCCCGCCCTCGCCTGCCTAACGGCATCCTGTTGGCCATTGGGGGCTGGAGCGGCACCGATCCAACGAACAGCATCGAATCGTACGACGTCAGCACCGACCTCTGGATGCAGGTGACAGACCAAGACGTGGGGTCCTCGCGCCTACCACGGCACCGCCGTCCTCAACGGGAGCATCTACTACGTCGGTGGCTTCAACGGGGTCGAGCTTTCAACAGCGTGCGCAGGTTCGACGTGAGCATGCGCACCTGGCACGAGGGGCCACCCATGTACCACCGCCGATGCTACGTGAGCGTCGCTGTGCTGGGCGAGTGCATCTACGCCACGGGAGGTTTTGACGGGCAGAGCGCTACAGGCCTGAGACCAGCCAGTGGAGTCTCTTCGCGAGCACAGGGGGCATGTTGGGGGCTGTAACGGCCACTGCACCTGCAGTAATGTCGAGTCCTACGACGCAACGACTGACAAGTGGACGGAGGTCTGTCCCTTGGATATGTCCCACTGTCCTGTGAGTTGCTGAAATAAATGTTTATTGTGCATTGAACTGCTGTTCCTCCAGAGACTTTCTTTTCAACTTCTCAGTTTGTGCAACTTTTAAGTTTTATGTTCTGTGAGGGGGGTGCTGTGTTCCACCTGCAGACACACACGGGTTGATCCAGAGTGCATCAGTGCAACATTAACGCCTTAATACGACAAATACGAATTGCTGTGTTTCATGCGTTCAGGTTTTCACATCGGCCACCGTATTTCTCCTACTCGCTTGGCACAGCTTGAAAAAGTTTAGCTGGTTGTAATCTGCATCCTCCCCGCTAGATGCCGGCAAATCTACCAAATGCACAGAGTACCTTTCAATACATTGTATTCATATTTGAAATCACCTTGTTCTGAGAAGTCAAAAAATTGCCTTTCTGCAGTGTAATCAAAAACAAAATTGGTGTTAAAGTATATCTAATATCAGTTGTCACATCATTTCAATACTCTTTTGTAGTACTCATTGGGTAAAGTATAAAGCAGGGGTATTCAACTAAATTTCCAAAAGGTCCAGATTGAGAAAATCTCCTCGGACAAAAACATTACAATAATATCTAACTAGCGCTATTTACTGCCATATATATATCAATATATTCAAGAAGCCTAATAGTAGTAACAACGTATCTGTGTAGTCAACAACTGTCAAATCAAATAAAGTACACATCAATTATATTTTAACAAATTATTACTCTCACTTTTCTAATTCAACTGGATGGATTACAAATAATACATAGAAATACATAAATAACTGTTCTTCTCATTTAAAGTGAAAGAAGGTCTGGATTAAAGGATATCAATATGTGTGACTCCGTAAGTGTGTGTCGATGTGTGAATGAATGGCTTCATGCATAGATGCATGCATGTACAGCACTGCAAACTTCAACGTCAATAATAAACACAGAGTTGAATCTTTTACAAAAACTAAACATTGATATCTGAGCTGTTGTAGTGGATTGTATTAGATTATATAGTACCTAACAAAGTGACCAAGGAGTTTAAACTAACAGTAAAATGACTGAGTTGCTTATTTTACTGGTGGACATCTGTAATACATGTAAAACATAATATGTTTTACATATGTTTTTTACATAATATGTACACATCAATTATATTTTAACAAATTATTATTCTCAGTTTACAAATTTAACTGGATGGATTATAAATAATACATAAAATAAATACAATAAATTTTCTTCTCATTTCAAGTAAAATAATGGCTGGATTAAAGAATAACTGACATAACAGAAAGCTTTTGAAGAATGTGCATCTTAAAATAAAGAAATTCATTTAAAAAAAATGTATTTCACTGAATTGTCCTGCAGCTTTAAATGCAGTTAATTCATGTGTGACGTGATCAAAAAGCAACAATATTATATTTTTGTCATCTAAAAAGAGAAATCAGTGAGCATGGACTTTATCTGTGGTTATTAACACTTGTTTCAGCTCTATTCTCTCTGGTAACATCATTGTTGGGACAGTGAATTCATGCGTTAGGATTCTGATCATATTGAGCTCTTAGGTTTATTTTCTGTGTCTTCATTTAAGATGTGAGTGGGTACGTTTGTTCAAAGGAGTTGTGCTTTGCCTCGTAGTGCGCTTCATTTTTCCGCTTTTACGGTTTCTGAACATATGACACACTGCCTGTGGGAAGAATTAACATAGAAGAGTCTGTTCATTCTTGCTTACAAATTATATTCTCTCTGAACACGTTTCTCTTTTTGGAAAACGTCATGTGAGATAACCTCTCTGATTAGCTCAATTTTCATGCTCTTGTTTCTATTTCCTCATTTCTTCATTTACTTGCATAGTGAGTTTGATATTTTCACTTCATATTTTATCTTAATTCATGGAATCATTATTTTTCCTTAACTAAAAATAAAAATAATTAGCTCAAGATCAACCCTCAGGCTCCACCAGCATGGAGCCATTTTGCATCAATTGTGTTTCATTTACTACACGTTTGTGTGCATTGTGACCTCATGATCATCGGCTTGTTGTCAAACTAGGCTAAGGCTACTCCTGTTAGCTGTATATGAGCTTGGGGGTGTTGATGTTTATAATCACATTTGCTTACCTGTCGTTCTTTGAACTCTTTAAAAAGTTCGGGGTGTCTGTCTGAAAGGTGCTTTGCCGTGTTAGACGTGTTGCCTCACTTGGTCTGTGGCTTTGAAACACGTTTTGCAGACGGGTCTCTGTAGGTCAGTGGGCTTTCCTTCACTGTCTGCAATATAGCCAAAGTACTTCCAGATGATACTTCTGGCATCTTGTTTTCCAAGAAGCCGAGAACGGTCGGCAAAAGCTCCTGCATGTCTCCCCTGTGATCACTCGCTGTGAGTGAGCGCGCTGCCTGTTGTTGTGAGCGCGCTGGGCAGCCCCGCCCCCTTGCATGTCTGCAGGCAGCATGACAAGGAGCGGAGCAGCCAGTGCGCTCTGATCGCGCGCTATGAATCTATTTGAGGGCGCTGATTGGCTAAATTGTATGTCACTCATTTATATCTTGAATCAGCAATTGGCTAAACTGGTTCATAGACCCGTCTCTTTTGGGCCAAAACGATTAGGCCCCCCTAGCTGCGCGTTCTCAGACTGTCGTGCACACAGGCTGAGAGGACGAGCAGGAAGCATATATTTTGCATATATAGCATATATTTTGCGCAGATATCATATTGTACACACATTACTGGGTACATACATGTTAAAAAACACAAATATTGACAATTTGTATAATTTATGATTATTATAATTTTTTTTTTCGTGTGGCTCATGGTGGGGCCATGCCCCATGGCCCCCTATAGAGGAGAACTTTGGCGGAGATTCTGCAGCCAAAGAGCTGATATCAGATCAGCCTGACCTCACAATCAGACAGCAGACTACATGCGAAGCTTCACTACTTCGTACAAGTCAGTCAATCAACTTCCTTTCTTCCTAAAAGTACGCTGATTACTTCGACATACCATACGTATCCACAGGTTATCCACAACTTAATCCACGTAGATCGTTCCATTTAACACGTTTCATAACACATTTCCTAACACGGTCGGAAAACTGTGCGGCTCCATACTCCCTCAGATATTACTCACCACTGTCAGTAACTGTCACAGTGTCCTTAAGGTGACAGTTGTCTGTCACTTACATATATTTCTTACTATAACAAATTATAACGACATCCTTGCAACATTCAAAGTAGAAACAGAAGTGATTACAGTTAAACATGTAAATACAAGTGAATATTTAACATCACATTGAATTTGGCTCCTACAGATGTTAAATTAACAGTGAAAACTCATCATAGCTTGATTTAACATCAGTATTCATAATTACACTTCATGTTTACTTCTCCTGATCTTTACCTCCTATAACAAGGTCCATAGGGGCATCTCAATAAATAAACATGTTATATTATATTGTATTATATTATATAAGTGTTATTTACTGCTTTTTTCATGTTAGAATAAATGATAAATATTTAACTGCCAAGTAGTAATGTGTGTTTGATACAAAAAAATGTTTGCATGAATGCTTTGCTGGGATGTTTGCTGAAATTGACAGGATGGCCCTACCTAGAAAATTTTCCACCAGCCGCCACTGTAATAAAGTATATCGATACAAAAAAGATGCAAAATCGTGTCGTTTTTAACGTACAGGTACCGCGGTACCTTTTTAGCATCGATACACCGTGCAACCCTACCGGTTAAAGTACAAACTTGCTGTCTAATATATGTGCGATTCCGAAATATCGATTTTAGGTCCTGGGTTTACCAATGTTTACCACACTCAATGGACACCACAATCAATGGACACAACCAGAGTATTCAGCTTAGACACAATCTGAGTATTAGCTTCGTCTAATTAGCCGGGGCGAACGCTCCGCTAACTGATCTACCGTAATGCTTTTACTGTGAAGGGCGGCCCGACAGCGTAACTCAACGCTCCCGTTAGCACGCTACTCGATTAGCTAGAGCGGAAACGCTCTGCAACCCGAGGGGAAACACAGCGAACAATGGTCCAAACAATGTTAGTCGATCTCACCGATTGTCGTCTTCGATCTGGGTGGCCTGTCAGACTGAGTCCGGGGCTCAATAGTCCGAACGGCGCAAATTCCGTTCCCTCCTAAGAGGGACAGCTTGTCGCAGCCTTTGGAGGGCGAAGATCCGCAACTCCGACCGGTGGTCACAAGGCTACCGCGACAAACTCTAATATATCTTGCTCGTAGACAAAATATATATTTTTTCTACTACCATGGTAGTCAACCTGCGTAGCGAGAAGATGAAAAAGGACTGAGCTCAGGATGGCACCGGAACTTATAGATGACGGGGGCCATCCGAGGTCACGAGTGACTTTGTTGATATAAATATTCGACCTGCGCATGCGCGAGACGGAAGATATCCAGTGTTAAGCACTGCCTCTGGCGGTCAGTAAGGATGAAATAGAACTTAATGTGCATCATTCAGTGAAATGGCTTCTGTCAAAAGCAAAATGACACTGTTTACAGTGTGGATTATATGCAAAACATAGCAACATTTATCATGTTTTTGCCACTTTGGTGAAACACCACTGTCAGATTGATGTAGGCTACACAAAAAGAAAACTAATTTACAGCAATAAATACTGCATAACGTTATGCTTGTATGACAATCGCATGGTCTACAGGTTGAATTGGAGGAGTCAGTTCATCAGTGATATAGTTCCAGGATTCCATTCTAGAGTGGAATCCTGGACCTAGAATTCTAGCACCTGACCATCATGCGTGGTCAGTGTCTCTCTTTTGACTCAAAAGACCTGTTGAGACCCTTGAGACAAGTCATCGACCAAAAAGCTCAGCCCACGTCTTGGTCTGTCACCTGCATCCAGAGGTCGGTGCTGACGTCGTACGACTCGATGCTGTTCGTTGGATCGGCGCCGCTCCAGCCCCCTATGGCCAACATGGATGCCGTTTGGCAGCCGAGGGCGGACGAGAGGGTTGCTGAGATGCGCAGAGGGTCTGAACCTCATGATGGGACTTAGGATTTCGATGACTGCCCTGACCATGTGCAGGCACTCAGCGTTGTTCTTCACCAGCTCATTGGACATCACGTTCAACCTCAGGTAGTCCTTACTCAACACCAGTCGCACCTACACAGAGACCGCAGCGAAAAGCAGAGCTCTTGTCTAAGTTATATGTTAACCTCTTTAGGGCATTTGCGCCATCTTTTAGGGCACAACATCATGCAACAGGTCCGACTAGCTAGCTTCTAAGCTAATTTTAACATTACCGCCAATGGGGAAATGCTAACCGTGATTAGCATTAGCGAATATAATATATCTTCGTACATATTTTCATGCTCCATAAAGAAAGACTTAAGGTGCGTTCACACCGGACGCGTCAATTTTTTGACGCGCGTCGAGATTACATACAAAGTCTATGCACAGACGCGATGAGACTGGCCCGCCGCAATTTTGCGATGGCAGATTACATACAAAGTCTATGCACAGACGCGATGAGACTGGCCCGCCGCAATTTTGCGATGGCGCGTTGGACACGTGAGTTGAAATTTTTCAACTTCTGCGACATAATCGCGTGACGCTGTGGCGCGATAGCCTATCAGCGTTGAGTTGCTCCCCCTGTCATCACTGACTTCCTGCCTCTGTTGAATCAGGAAATAAATACTGTAGCCGTCTGTGTTCACCCAGAGCTCTATGATACCTCATATCAATAGAGACCGGACCAAACTATGTGTATATGTGTGCGTGTGTAAACCATATGGTACAAACAATGAATAGACGCTGCCGTATTTACGTCTACATGACGTTATTGAGTGCTGGTGGAGCTGCTACGATGTTAGCATAGCACCGATCCATCAGAGCTCCATTGAGAAGACAAGTAGCCTACAAATCGGGATCATTACGTAGTTATTTCGGAGTCCCTTTTTGTCGGAGAAGACAAGTACAAATCGGCATCATTATGTAGTTATTTCAGAGTCCCTTTTTGTCGGTTTATTGCCGTTGAATCACAGCCGAATCAGTTTATTTAGAGTTCCTACAGCTGTAGTAAACAGCGACCGGTGGCTTGCTAGACACAGTGAATACAGCTCGATACAATCCACGGAGCTCCTCTGAACAATATTATGAAGCAGACATGACGGCGTTTAGTTTCCCGGGATATCTGTGACTTCCACAACATGTAGAAATATAGGTTATTTTTTCCATGGTTAATGGCGGACAGTTGAACGGATCCAGGTCTATAAACCACGCCCCCTCTCCGGCGATTTTGCGGCGTTTGGTGTGAACACGACCGGCGGCGCGTTGGACGCGTTTATGCGGCGCGTCAAAAAATCAACGCGTTTGGTGTGAACGCACCTTAAGGTCTCTCAAGGCTACCAAACGGAAGAAGTAAAACGAATCAGCGTCGATCACTCGTCTCTCACTCGTCTCTCACTCGTTTCCTCTGTGTTGTCTGTTTGTAGCTGTAGCTCTGAATAGCATTTATTGCTAACTGTAGCTTCAGACAGCCGCTCCGTGGGGGCTGATCGCCGATGGTCAAGCAGCTCGCTAATCGCTAGAATAACAGCTGCTTCCTCCGCATAAATGCAGACTTTTTACTGCACAACAGCTGCTAGTACGCAACAGGTAATACAGCGTGCACAAAACCGGCGCTCCATGTATGGCTGATAGCGTCTCTGGACTCGGGAGAATAGCTCGCCGGGAAGAATAGCTCGCCTCCTCCGCCTGTAGGCAATAGCAGCATTGTAAAATGACGCATTTAACGCCACAATAGCTGCTAGTACAGACAACACAGCAAGCAAGGCTTGCCATTCGTTATCCATGTTGAAATGAATCGCTGCTGGTTGCCCGGCTGTTTGCTTTCTTCCGGGTATGGGTCACGTGATAGTGAGTGTGACGAATCAGGGACGGAGAAGTCATGGCTGGTAATAACCAATCCAGTAGCGAGCATGGGTGTGGGCTCATTTTTTCAAATACCTCCAACCACGGCGGAGTTTTCAGGTTCCTCCGTTTAGGGTGCTCCAAAACTCCGGCGTGGTGTGGCTGCTCAGTGTAAACGTAGCAAAACGGGACTATTGTGGATATGGCCTTAGACTTGCATCTTCAGCATTTCAACCAAGTAACGTAATGTGATCAATACACCACATTATTCCCCCTTTTAACTGAGAACAACAACTTAAGCATTCTTAACTGAACAACAGTTTCCTGATACTTTGAACAATAACATATGGCCGAAGTTAAACACAATATTTTACATCATCCAACATTCCCTTATGTATGAGGTATGTATTTTCAGGTTGTCTGTCTAAGTATAAGCTAAAGATACAGTCCGCTGTAGGAGTATACAGTCTTATGGCATATATCGCTTTGGCGGTTTAGTCATTCGGTTTGAGCGCCTCAGAACCACTGGTTCGGGCTCCAGAAGCTCGGGTGTCTGCATGTTAGCGTCGACAACTTCCTGAGAACTGCTGCAGTCTTCACCATCACCCAGTTCAGCCTGTGATTCAGTGACATCAATATCAGGTTGAGCAATAGCTCGAGCTCGCAGCTGGTCTCCATGACGTCTGTGTACTGTGTCGGAGTCCCACTCTCTGACTTGATATGAAACAGGGCCTGTCTGTCTCACAATCAATCCTGGAATCCACTTGTGACTCCCCGCCACAGTGCTGCGCAGATAAGCGGCGTCGTCCGCATGAAAGAAACGGTCTGCAGCAGTGCGGTCATGGTGTTCTTTTTGCTAATACTGTTTCTTGCGTACCGTCTCCTTGGTACAAGGCTTTAGGAAATCCAACCTTGTCCGGATATGTCTGTGAAGAAACAGATCAGCCGGGGACTGTCCAGTAGTGCAGTTAGGCATAGTCCGATATTGTAGCAGGAACAGTGAGATCTTGTCCTCAATGTTCAGTGAAGCAAGCTTTTTCATACCTGTCTTGAACGTCTGAACATATCTCTCTGCCAGACCATTTGTTGCTGGATGTCCAGGTGCACTTGTGTTGTGCAGAATCCCATTCTGCTTGGCGAAAGTCTGGAACTCGTCTGATGTGAATGTCGTCGCATTGTCTGTCACAATTTGTTCAGGGAGACCGTAAGAGGCAAACAGTCTCCTGAGCCTGGTGATTGTTGCTTGAGAGATGATCTGTGACATACGAAACACTTCCAACCATGAACATGTGGTTCAGGAACGGTCCAGCAAAGTCTATGTGTAGTCTCTTCCAGGACTCACCTGGGAACTCCCAGGGCTGTAGTGGAACCTGGCGTGGCATCTTTTGATCCAACTGGCATGTCTCACATTCCTTGCAAATCTGTTCCACTTCCAAGTCAAGGTTCGGCCACCATACATATTTGCGAGCTAAGGCCTTTGTTTTCACTATGCCTTGGTGCCCAGAGTGAATCTCTTTTAAGACAGCTCTTCTCATCTTGGAGGGTACAATGACTCTGGTCCCCCATAGGACACAACCTTGCTCTGTGGACAACTCATTTCTCTTTGAGAAAAACACCTTTAGGTTTTCCTCTACCTGAATGGGCCAGCCTTCCATGACATACTTATACACTCGTGACAACGCACTGTCAGTGCGTGTCGTCCTTGCAATCTGTGTTGCGTTGAGTGGTGCTTCTTGTATATGCCCCGCCAGCAGTGAGTGGACTAGAGCTGAAGTCACGGCTGTTCCTGTGCCGCTGGTCTCCGGCAAGGGACAGCGGGAGAGTCCATCAGCATTACTGTGCTGTTCTGATTTGCGATAGACAATGTGGTAGTCATACGCTGACAATATAATTGCCCACCTCTGAATGCGTGCTGCGGCCAGTGTAGGCAGGCTCTTGTGCTCACCAAACAGTATCAGAAGTGGTTTATGGTCAGTTATTAAGTTAAAATGTCTACCCCACAAGTACTGGTGGCATTTCTTTACTCCATATATCAGTCCAAGAGCTTCTTTCTCGATTTGAGAATATTTTTTCTCCGCTGGAGACAGTGTACGGGAATGCGACCTCCATTATAAGCTTTAAGCTTAACTTTACTTCTCTGCAGTGGCAAGTGTGAGAATTTCTCCCTGTATGTACCCCGTGAAATGATACTCCTTGCAGCCCCAGTATCTATTTCCATCTCTAACCTCACCTCAGCTACAGTGAATATTTCTTTATACAGGTCAGCATCTTCACTTGTGACAGTCAAAATTGTGAACACACCCAATTCAGCATCTTCTTCAGCTTCCACATATTTTGTGTGTTTCTTTCCTCTGCCCCATGAATGCCTTTCACTCTCTGCCTGTGCCTTGGACCGACATGCCTTTTTAATATGCCCAGTCTTGCCACAGTTATGGCATTTAGTCTCTTTAAAACGGCACTCATCTGGCTCGTGATTCTTTCCATTGCACCTGTAACAGTTCCTTGTCCGCTGTGGCCTCACCTTGTGAATGCTTGCCGCCCCGACACTTTCACTTTCCATCCCTCTCAACTGACGTGCGTCTCTGTCGGCAGTCTCCATGTTGAGCGCGATCTCAAAAGACTTTGCAAAAGTAAGATCATTTTCCGAAAGTAGTCTCCTCTGGCAGCCCTCGTTTCTTATTCCACTGACGATCTCGCAGTGATGCGTCCAAGTTGGCGCCGAACTCACAGTTAGATGCGCATTGTTTCAACTCTGCTACATAATGAGCCACCGGCTAGTTTTCTTTTTGGTTACACCGGTTATAGCAAAACCTTTCAGCTACTAATAAGGGCTTGGGCTCATAATGTTCCTTTAGAACGACCACTATTTCGTCAAACGTCTTATCTTTTGGCTTCCTGGGCTGCACCAGATTTCTCAAAAGCCCATAAGTAGCCGCACCCATTACACTGAGAAGCGTAGCTACTTGCTTATCTTCGGCTACGTCGTTAGCTTCGAAGAATTGTTCCATCCGTTCAATGTACGCGGACCATTGTTCATTTTCTGGCTTGAATTCGTCAATTCTCCCAAACAGGGCCATCATACTCACTAGTACTGACACCGAGTGTCTCTCCTACCCTGCGAGAACGTAGTTTTATCCTCGTCGCCAATTTCTGTGATGTATTCTCGAGGCGGACACACACATAGTGTTGTTACTTTTATTTTTAATGCTGAAGATGCAAGTCTAAACTAAATCTGTTGACAAAAGGTTAACATATACCTTAGACAAGAGCACTGCAATGTCTGCTGTTCGCTGTGGTGCTGCAGTCTCTGTGTAGGTGCGACTGGTGTTGATGAGTAAGGACTACGTGAGGTTGAACGTGATGTCCAATGAGCTGGTGAAAAACAACGCTGAGTGCCTGCACATGGTCAGGGCAGTCATCGAAATCCTAAGTCCCATCATGACGTTCAGACCCTCTGCGCATCTCAGCAACCCTCTCGCCCGCCCTCGCCTGCCTAACGGCATCCTGTTGGCCATTGGGGGCTGGAGCGGCACCGATCCAACGAACAGCATCGAATCGTACGACGTCAGCACCGACCTCTGGATGCAGGTGACAGACCAAGACGTGGGGTCCTCGCGCCTACCACGGCACCGCCGTCCTCAACGGGAGCATCTACTACGTCGGTGGCTTCAACGGGGTCGAGCTTTCAACAGCGTGCGCAGGTTCGACGTGAGCATGCGCACCTGGCACGAGGGGCCACCCATGTACCACCGCCGATGCTACGTGAGCGTCGCTGTGCTGGGCGAGTGCATCTACGCCACGGGAGGTTTTGACGGGCAGAGCGCTACAGGCCTGAGACCAGCCAGTGGAGTCTCTTCGCGAGCACAGGGGGCATGTTGGGGGCTGTAACGGCCACTGCACCTGCAGTAATGTCGAGTCCTACGACGCAACGACTGACAAGTGGACGGAGGTCTGTCCCTTGGATATGTCCCACTGTCCTGTGAGTTGCTGAAATAAATGTTTATTGTGCATTGAACTGCTGTTCCTCCAGAGACTTTCTTTTCAACTTCTCAGTTTGTGCAACTTTTAAGTTTTATGTTCTGTGAGGGGGGTGCTGTGTTCCACCTGCAGACACACACGGGTTGATCCAGAGTGCATCAGTGCAACATTAACGCCTTAATACGACAAATACGAATTGCTGTGTTTCATGCGTTCAGGTTTTCACATCGGCCACCGTATTTCTCCTACTCGCTTGGCACAGCTTGAAAAAGTTTAGCTGGTTGTAATCTGCATCCTCCCCGCTAGATGCCGGCAAATCTACCAAATGCACAGAGTACCTTTCAATACATTGTATTCATATTTGAAATCACCTTGTTCTGAGAAGTCAAAAAATTGCCTTTCTGCAGTGTAATCAAAAACAAAATTGGTGTTAAAGTATATCTAATATCAGTTGTCACATCATTTCAATACTCTTTTGTAGTACTCATTGGGTAAAGTATAAAGCAGGGGTATTCAACTAAATTTCCAAAAGGTCCAGATTGAGAAAATCTCCTCGGACAAAAACATTACAATAATATCTAACTAGCGCTATTTACTGCCATATATATATCAATATATTCAAGAAGCCTAATAGTAGTAACAACGTATCTGTGTAGTCAACAACTGTCAAATCAAATAAAGTACACATCAATTATATTTTAACAAATTATTACTCTCACTTTTCTAATTCAACTGGATGGATTACAAATAATACATAGAAATACATAAATAACTGTTCTTCTCATTTAAAGTGAAAGAAGGTCTGGATTAAAGGATATCAATATGTGTGACTCCGTAAGTGTGTGTCGATGTGTGAATGAATGGCTTCATGCATAGATGCATGCATGTACAGCACTGCAAACTTCAACGTCAATAATAAACACAGAGTTGAATCTTTTACAAAAACTAAACATTGATATCTGAGCTGTTGTAGTGGATTGTATTAGATTATATAGTACCTAACAAAGTGACCAAGGAGTTTAAACTAACAGTAAAATGACTGAGTTGCTTATTTTACTGGTGGACATCTGTAATACATGTAAAACATAATATGTTTTACATATGTTTTTTACATAATATGTACACATCAATTATATTTTAACAAATTATTATTCTCAGTTTACAAATTTAACTGGATGGATTATAAATAATACATAAAATAAATACAATAAATTTTCTTCTCATTTCAAGTAAAATAATGGCTGGATTAAAGAATAACTGACATAACAGAAAGCTTTTGAAGAATGTGCATCTTAAAATAAAGAAATTCATTTAAAAAAAATGTATTTCACTGAATTGTCCTGCAGCTTTAAATGCAGTTAATTCATGTGTGACGTGATCAAAAAGCAACAATATTATATTTTTGTCATCTAAAAAGAGAAATCAGTGAGCATGGACTTTATCTGTGGTTATTAACACTTGTTTCAGCTCTATTCTCTCTGGTAACATCATTGTTGGGACAGTGAATTCATGCGTTAGGATTCTGATCATATTGAGCTCTTAGGTTTATTTTCTGTGTCTTCATTTAAGATGTGAGTGGGTACGTTTGTTCAAAGGAGTTGTGCTTTGCCTCGTAGTGCGCTTCATTTTTCCGCTTTTACGGTTTCTGAACATATGACACACTGCCTGTGGGAAGAATTAACATAGAAGAGTCTGTTCATTCTTGCTTACAAATTATATTCTCTCTGAACACGTTTCTCTTTTTGGAAAACGTCATGTGAGATAACCTCTCTGATTAGCTCAATTTTCATGCTCTTGTTTCTATTTCCTCATTTCTTCATTTACTTGCATAGTGAGTTTGATATTTTCACTTCATATTTTATCTTAATTCATGGAATCATTATTTTTCCTTAACTAAAAATAAAAATAATTAGCTCAAGATCAACCCTCAGGCTCCACCAGCATGGAGCCATTTTGCATCAATTGTGTTTCATTTACTACACGTTTGTGTGCATTGTGACCTCATGATCATCGGCTTGTTGTCAAACTAGGCTAAGGCTACTCCTGTTAGCTGTATATGAGCTTGGGGGTGTTGATGTTTATAATCACATTTGCTTACCTGTCGTTCTTTGAACTCTTTAAAAAGTTCGGGGTGTCTGTCTGAAAGGTGCTTTGCCGTGTTAGACGTGTTGCCTCACTTGGTCTGTGGCTTTGAAACACGTTTTGCAGACGGGTCTCTGTAGGTCAGTGGGCTTTCCTTCACTGTCTGCAATATAGCCAAAGTACTTCCAGATGATACTTCTGGCATCTTGTTTTCCAAGAAGCCGAGAACGGTCGGCAAAAGCTCCTGCATGTCTCCCCTGTGATCACTCGCTGTGAGTGAGCGCGCTGCCTGTTGTTGTGAGCGCGCTGGGCAGCCCCGCCCCCTTGCATGTCTGCAGGCAGCATGACAAGGAGCGGAGCAGCCAGTGCGCTCTGATCGCGCGCTATGAATCTATTTGAGGGCGCTGATTGGCTAAATTGTATGTCACTCATTTATATCTTGAATCAGCAATTGGCTAAACTGGTTCATAGACCCGTCTCTTTTGGGCCAAAACGATTAGGCCCCCCTAGCTGCGCGTTCTCAGACTGTCGTGCACACAGGCTGAGAGGACGAGCAGGAAGCATATATTTTGCATATATAGCATATATTTTGCGCAGATATCATATTGTACACACATTACTGGGTACATACATGTTAAAAAACACAAATATTGACAATTTGTATAATTTATGATTATTATAATTTTTTTTTTCGTGTGGCTCATGGTGGGGCCATGCCCCATGGCCCCCTATAGAGGAGAACTTTGGCGGAGATTCTGCAGCCAAAGAGCTGATATCAGATCAGCCTGACCTCACAATCAGACAGCAGACTACATGCGAAGCTTCACTACTTCGTACAAGTCAGTCAATCAACTTCCTTTCTTCCTAAAAGTACGCTGATTACTTCGACATACCATACGTATCCACAGGTTATCCACAACTTAATCCACGTAGATCGTTCCATTTAACACGTTTCATAACACATTTCCTAACACGGTCGGAAAACTGTGCGGCTCCATACTCCCTCAGATATTACTCACCACTGTCAGTAACTGTCACAGTGTCCTTAAGGTGACAGTTGTCTGTCACTTACATATATTTCTTACTATAACAAATTATAACGACATCCTTGCAACATTCAAAGTAGAAACAGAAGTGATTACAGTTAAACATGTAAATACAAGTGAATATTTAACATCACATTGAATTTGGCTCCTACAGATGTTAAATTAACAGTGAAAACTCATCATAGCTTGATTTAACATCAGTATTCATAATTACACTTCATGTTTACTTCTCCTGATCTTTACCTCCTATAACAAGGTCCATAGGGGCATCTCAATAAATAAACATGTTATATTATATTGTATTATATTATATAAGTGTTATTTACTGCTTTTTTCATGTTAGAATAAATGATAAATATTTAACTGCCAAGTAGTAATGTGTGTTTGATACAAAAAAATGTTTGCATGAATGCTTTGCTGGGATGTTTGCTGAAATTGACAGGATGGCCCTACCTAGAAAATTTTCCACCAGCCGCCACTGTAATAAAGTATATCGATACAAAAAAGATGCAAAATCGTGTCGTTTTTAACGTACAGGTACCGCGGTACCTTTTTAGCATCGATACACCGTGCAACCCTACCGGTTAAAGTACAAACTTGCTGTCTAATATATGTGCGATTCCGAAATATCGATTTTAGGTCCTGGGTCCGGATACAACTGCGTCTGGGTCCGGATCCGGACCGCGGTCCGCCAGTTAGAGACCCCTGAAATAGAAGCTGGGGAGGGGGACCCTGATCTAAAAAAAGGGGGGGGGGAGGGAGGGAATAGATGGATACAGAGTTAATGGCAGCCAACAGTTGATTGGCTGTGACTGCTATCCAATGGGTGTAAGAGAAGAATGAAGCGACTCAACATTTCATCCATTAGCAGCTGGGGGAGTGGTGAAACGGGGGTTAATGTGTGTTGAGTGTGTTTTGTGGTCTTGGTGCTGGATGAATGAACAGAAGCAATGCATGACTGTGGTGAATGGAAGAGCCTCATAAGTAATAAACATGTTTGTGTGTGAGTGTTTAAGGCACATATATCATTCATAACGCATAACAATTGTTTTCATGTTGATCGAGCTGCCATAGCTTCATTGACATGAAGTCATTCACATAAGTATTGTGAAAGTGCTTTGAGTGGTCCGAAAGACTTGAATAGCGCTAATCAGGTACAGTCCATTTACCATAACAAACAAGCAGAAATAGCTGTTTATACCCCCTCTGTCATCACTCCTTTTCCCCTTTCTGTACTTCCTGTTTCCAATTTGTTGAATCTCTTCTCTCTCATAGTCCCCTCTGTCTCCCTTCCTATGTCTTCTTGGTGTTCTTCTTGGCGAGGTAGCTGTGGTAGTAGAAGTTACTGAAGAGAGCGATGAGGCTGAGAGAGTAGGCAAGCACAACCATGTTCATGGAGTCAGGGAAGTGACAGTCAGCCAACAGGTTGTAGGTGGTGTGGATGGTTAATATGATAAACTGGATCTGGGTGGGAGACAGACAGACAGACAGGAGAGATAAGAGAGAGAATGAGACAATACCAGAGCCACTTTGAGTGACCAAACTGAAAAAGACGTTAAGGTTGACAACAACCTAAAAACCAGGTTAAACAACATATATATGCTGACACAGGCGTATCTACAAGGTGCCAATTTGAGTCACTCGCAAGGGCCCTATCTGTGTTAAACACATTGTTGGAGGGATCGCTATCTTTATGAGCCCCCCCCCCCATCCCACCGGTCCCAGTGCAACCGCCCTGCTGCTGTCTGTATTTACGACCCGAGTCTTCAGGTACATGTCCAAAAAACGACACGTTTTTTGGACATGTACCTGAAGACTCGTAAGCTGGTTCCAAAGCTCGAAGTACTCAACTTTGACGAGCCGAACACGAGGCCTCCTGCTTGATTTGTCTTGCTTCTGATTGGCTGTTGGCATAACTAGACAGATTAACGAACTACTGCACCATCTGTTTTATAGCGTTGATGAAGAGACAATGCATCCTGTAGTTTATGTTTTTCTTTCTATATGGCTGCACCATATCCATATGGCAAAAATACCAAATAAAATAAAGAATATTCAGCTCATTGAATAGTTTTCTTATAGTTTATTTATAGTTTTATTTATTTTTATAAATGATGTTGAATAATTTTGTTATACATTGATAATAAAAAATATGATGGAGATGGGTTTACCTTTTTGAGGCAATATATGTCACAATTTTAAATGTCTGTGAGGTCTTATCAAATAAGACCTCACAGACATTTAAAATTGTGCCTGTATTTTTGTCATATGGATATGCAATGATGGTTGCTGCTGGGTAATTTGTATGTTAGCGCTGACCGAGACGATCCTGATGGCTTTCTCTTTTTCCACTCTACATTACTAACATGGAAAGATATATATATATATATATATATATATATATATATATATATATAGTGAGAGGAAGAGACTTGCCGGTGTACTATGGCAACAGCTTAATTTCACATACAGGATGCTAAAAGGGATACATTTAATTTGAAGATGCCTAATTGCCTTCATGCTACAGGTTTTACTACAGGTTATCTTTACTTAGCAAGCACCCAAAATGATCAGACCAAATAATGCAAAAACATGAGCAGAGAAAATTACCCAAAGAGGTACTGAGATACGTTTTACCACATTAACATTTTAAAGTGTCTCACTTATGGAGACAACGATCGGAATGTGATAATTGCACAATTTTGAAATAGAAAAGGCGAAGTGAATGTAGGAATTAATGTCAGTAAAGTACACTTACACGCACACACACACACACACATGCACTAACACAGGCAGATACTGACCAGCTGCAGGGAGGTGAGGTAGCGCTTCCACCAGAGGTATTTGGACACGCTCGGTCCCAAAGCTGCCAGGCCGTAGTACAGATACATGACTACATGGACCAGGGAGTTGATCAGACCGATCAGGAAGGCTATGGACAGAGACACAGGATGACTTTGATGATTTTAAGCCCGGGAGCATGTGTGTCTAAAAAGTGTGTGCTGTAAATAGACATCATTTGCACAACTTATTCCGTTCTCATGACATTTCGGTGAGACTGGGCCGGTGGGTTGATGTGCACTCACACTGGCCCCCAGCCACATATTTCACCCCAGCCCACCAGTTGAAGATCATGGTGGCGTGATGGTAAACGTGGAGGAAGGTCAGCTGACTGTTCTTCTTCCTCAGGGTGAAAAATATCTACACAAACACACACAAAGGCAGGCATTCTGTCAGATCTTGCATGCAGGTGTTTTAAATGCGTTACTGTAGGTGCAGACGTACACGTGCAGGTTAGCATGTTCAAAAAGAAGATCTGTCACTTTATTCAAGAGGTGCTGTTTATATTTTCACTAATTTCATACTCACAATGTCACTGAGCTCTATCACTTTGGAGAAGTAGGACCACCAGCACACGCTGGCCATCTGCCCAACCGGGAGGGACATATGTTGTCTTTTAGGATACACATTGTGAGCTGCTTTTACAGAGACTTTCTCCAGAGTGGAGCTTTATCTATAAATTGTTGCATAAAGGAGGGTTTAGTGAAAACTCTTCCCCTCGTGGCCAGTGGGCTGTCACTGTAGTCGACCGGCTGGCACAGCAGACTGTATCTGGCCAACCAGGAAGAGGCTTTAAACTGGGAAGACAAAAGCTGCTTTTTTATCTCCGCTTTCTCTAAATTATCCCATTTTGTCACACACAAACTTCCTGTTGTGAGTGAAGGGAAATCACTTCCTGTTCCACTGACGGAGGACAGGACACATAAATACTTCCTCTGAGATCTACATCTGTCTGACTTCACAGCTATGAAGGATTTTTGTCCTTTTAAACAATCAATAATAGTTGTTGTTTTTTGGGGGCAGCATAAACAAGTTGTGAACACAACAATGACAATAAAGAATCGCCTTTTATGTATATTGTGAAAAAGTTGCTGATTTACACATCCAGCAGGTATGGTGCAATATTAACATTCATTTGCAGTTGTCCACAGACTATATAATTACTGGACGTAGTTGATTTTTGGCCATCACCATTTTGGATATTGCCAGTTGCCATCTTGGTTTTTGGCAATCACCATCTAAGTATTATTAAAACCAAATAAATGGACCATAATGTACTAAATGAACATCATGTTGTATTGAAGAAGACTTGGAACTAGAGATTGAGACCATGAACTCATGTTTACAATGTTTACTGAGGGAATAAATCAAGAGAGAAGTAGAGTAATTTTCTCATAGACTTCTATAACATCTGACTTCTTTTTGCAGCCGGAGGAGTCGCCCCCTGATGGCCAGTAGAAAGAATGCGAGCTCTGAAACGCTGAGGTGAACTGCAGAGTCAAGTGATTGTTCTCAGTGGGTTCCCTCTGAGCAACCCTCTTCACATCACACATATCCATTTGATCCATTGCTATTCAAAAAGATTAACAAGACTAGCTTTAATGAAAAATGAAGAGACTGGAGAATATATATCTTATTGCACCTGTTTTTGTTCCCTATCTCACAGCTTCTCTAACTACAAGCTTGGATGATTTTGGTATTAGGAGAATCCAGTTCTTTACATTCTGCATGCCAACAGCTGTTAGGAGGTTGCTGACATGCAAACATTAGAAAACCCTACCCACCCACCCCATCTACGTACAGTGGTACCTCATAGAACATGTACGCCGACAGGCAGACCATGGCAAAGTTGTAAACTATCAGGACGGGTTTAAGATTGACAGGCTGCCTCTTCTCCATCAACTTTGGCCCCGCCCATATGATGACCAGGTAGCACATGAGATGAAGCTGATTGGCAGAGGAGAGTAGACCAGCAGCCAACGGTCTGTCCTCTTGTCTAGACAGAGAGATGGCGAAAGAGAAGCATAGCTCGAGCACAGACTGTGTCAATGTCTGACATAACAATATATCACTGAAATATTGATGAAGTGGAAAAAAACAAAAAACTTGCCTCCATTTCTTAAAATCCCTTGGTAGAATAATTGTAATTTCTGCCACACGGTGAGAGCCGGAACCCCCTGACATGGATACACATGAGCAGGAGAACATTTCATTAGCTAATAGTACTTAACTGAACTACAACACTGTGTTGAAAATTACATTTGGTAATCTCTCTCCAGGCCAGATGTTGGATGTTTATTCACACATGTTCACACATGTGTGGAATTCATTTTTTAACATTTCTTTTTTTGAATTTATTCTACTTTGAATGCTAACAACTGATGCTATTATTGTACATATTGATAGCATTTGAATGATATTTTACATCTTATTTCTAATATTCGAGTCTTAAAGGGGATATGTGCTCATTTTCAGGTTCATACATGTATTCTGGGTCTACTGTAACATGTTTACATGCTTTAAATATCAAAAAAGACATTATTTTTCTCACACTTTCTGTCTGAAACGCTCCGTTTTAGCACCTGTCTCGTTAGGCCGCCCTCCAGAAAAAGCCCAATTTGCTTTGATTGGCTTGCGAGAAAGAATTTGGTGCACCTTTGCAAAGGTAGTTCTCAAGGCGTGGATGGAAATACTCAGATTTAGGGCCATATAGGGTGGGTCATATATTCGAATGAACCGTCATGTGCCAAATCTGAATGGCTTGTTGAATCACATGTTTTCTGATCAGCAATAACTGACTGGGTTTTCTTAAGTCACAGTTTGTGCGTTGGCATGCACTCCGGATATCCAAAAGTACTGAAAAACTTAGTATTTTGTATTACGTCCCCTTTAATGTTGTATTCTGCAAAGGTGCCCTCAAAGACGGATTTGCAAGATAAAGTTGTGCTGTACTCTCACAAGGCTTCGATTCTGTAAACTTCATCAGAGCTAGTAAGGCAAGGCAAGTTTATTTGTATAGCACATTTCAACAACAAGGTAATTCAAAGTGCTTCACATAAAACCATTAAAAGCATCAAAACATAAGGCAAAAGAAAAGGAGATTTAAAAACAATTAAGAACATTCATTGCATTAAAACATTAAAAAACAGTGTAAGAAATAAAATACAGTAGTAAAATGCAGAAATGCAGGAAATTGATTAATATATTAATTGAATGTGGTTCAATTAAAGGCAGCAGCAAACAGAAAAGTAAGAAGATAGTGCACAGAAAGTCATCTAGGGGAATAAATTACGACAATTTGTAATGTGTTAAAAGTCGACTATAAAAGTCGAGTATGAGCAATACAAAAAGTGTTATTTCAAAACAACAAACATTGTAAGCTCATCCTCCATCATCCTTCTTTGAAAGGTCTTACACAAAGAATAGCACCGTCTGCAAATTTCATTAAACCACCCAGAGATGATCTGGATTACAAGGCAAGGATTATGTCCACTAATCCAAACGTATCTCTTGATAATGGATAATAACTAATAATCCCCTTGATGAATGGCTGCCTAATGTGGATGACAGGGTGATGAACTGCCATGTACCATTAACCTACGACAGCGCTGCCATCTAGTGTTTGCAGATGAAAGCTCTGCACGCAGTAGGTCGGTTACTTCCTCTCCTTCATCTTCTTTACTCTACACCCGGGGCCAAAAGCTTTGAGAATGACACAAATATTCATTTTCACAAAGTCTGCTGCCTCAGTTTTTATGACGGCAATTTAGCATATACTCCAGAGTGTTATGAAGAGTGATCAGATGAACGGCTTGTAAGATTGCACCTTAAGTCAACCATTTATTGGATCATCAAAGAACTTCAAGGAGAGAGGTTCAATTGTTGTGAAGAAGGCTTCAGGGCCCCCAACAAGTTCAGCAAGTGCCAGGACCAAACATCAGGGACAGGCTGATATTCTGCAAAAGGTACAGGGATTGGACTGCTGAGGGGTAAAGTCATTTTCTCTGAAGAATCCCCTTTCCGATTGTTTGGGGCAACCGAAAATATAAGCTTGTCCGGAGGAGAAAGGGTGAGCGCTATATCAGTCCTGTGTCATGCCAACAGTAAAGCCTCCTGAGACCACTCATGTGTGGGGTTGCTTCTCAGCCAAGGGAGAGGGCTCACTCACAATGTTGCCTGAGAACACAGCCCTGAATAAAGAAAGGTACCAAAACATCCTCCGAGAGCAACTTCTCGTCAACACTGCAGATACTGACTCTATGCATAAACTTAATGTAATTGTCAATAAAAGCCTTTGACACTTATGAAATGCTTGTAATTATACTTGAGTATACAACAGGAATATCGAACAAAAATATCTAAAAACACTGAAGCAGCAAACTTTGTGAAAACCAATACTTGTGTGATTCTCAAAACTTTTGGCCACAGGTGTGTATATACAAGTCTACACATGAAGAGTCTCCAACACAGACTTTGGTATTGTCTCTGGGAATTACACGGTATTAATGACCAGTTGATTGTTGTAAAATTGTAAAATTGCTGTGTTTTAACTGCTATTTTGGAATTATTTTTAGTAAATAGCTTTGGGTTGGGAAAATGTAAATACTTAATAATAAACAGATCTAGTATTTCTCCACCAACATAAAATCCTGGCAGCGCTGAAGATTATTCGAAAAATCATTTAAGGCAAAAAGCTAATACATTTGAAAACTTCATAATAATAAGAATATTAACAATAATTCAATAGGTTTTTCTGATAAGGATGATGGTGAGGGTTGCACTGGGGGAAAGGATGGCATTAAATAAATCATCTGTTCCAGGTAGTAGAAACATGGCGGTGCAAGATTTGCTCCATATGAAAGGCTCATCCTAAGGGAACGAAAACAAAACCATTCTTATTTTCAGGTGATTATTCCATTTCTGTTTATAGATCCTCCCTAAATCCTACACACTGGTCTTTTACATATAAATGTCTTCTTTTGTCATTTTCGCTACTCCTAATTCAGCAAGTGGGAACCTTTATCCAACCTCAAACATGCTTGGTTGTTTCATCTGTTCTCTTTCAAAAGGAGATAATCAGGGGAACAAGTCCACTCGCTCCCCACAATTTATCCACCAATTTGTGAGCCATATCTAATGTACCCAGTCTTTTAAAAGGCGAGGCATCAAAAGTTATATTCCATCCAAGCGTTTTGTTTAACAGTCAATACTGACTGTGAGTGAAAGCACTGATTAATGTGTTGTGGACAGGGATAAGTAGTTTAGCGTCTCCAGGAGCCTCCTCACTGGGATTTACAGAGGAACATCCCCCACACAGCCAGGCTGCCACAACCTGCTCAGCTTTATCCAGCAGGGTTAAGACCTACAGCGGTGATTCATCTAAAGGACATATCTTCAAGACAACACATACACATGGTTGGGAATTGTAATCTGCAATACTTCTTCAAGAGCCAAAGTGTACAAAGCTGATACTGTTCCCTTAATCTGGAGTTGAGACAGAGAGATCTACATGTAGGTACAGTCATCAAAGGAAAGTATCAGAACGCTTCGTTGATCCACAGGGGAGATGTGTTGCTCTTATATAAAGCATAAAGACATACGAGACAAAATAGCAGTAAAAGACTGTCAAATAATAATAAAGGACTTATAACAACAATTGAACATTTAGTTGTATTACTGGATCGTTAAGAACTGCAAGAATCGACACATATTGGTCCTTGGCCTTACCTTCATTGTGATAGTGGCTGTTTCCAAATGTTCCTCTGTGTGTGCGTGCGTGTGTGTGTGTGTGTGTGTGTGTGTGTGTGTGTGTGTGTGTGTGTGTGTTTGTGTACGTGTCCAGCATGACATAGGGCAGTGTGGTCCTTTATTCTAGCATAGCAGGTCAGGTGCCTTCCATACAGCTATAACCCTGTTCCAGTATATATATATATATATATATATATATATATATATATATATATACTGTCTGTATATGTATGTATATATATATACTGTCTGTATATGTATATATACTTATAAACATACATATATACTGTATATATAATTTGTTTGGTTTCAAATTATCTAATTGTTTTGTTATTCTTTTTCAATGCATCCAGGTGATATCCAGATTTTCTTTTCTTAGAAAAAGTGAGCACAGTTTACTAATTCTTAAAGGAATAGTTTGATATTTTGGAAAATATGCTCCTATACTTATATAACAACAGTTGGATCAGAAGACAAAGTGTGAAGCTGGAGGCAGCTTAGCTCAGCATAAAGACTGGAGACGCACGGGAAACAGCTCGCTGGTCCTATCAGCCCTTTTCCACACATTCCTTGCTGGTTCGTCAAACGTTGCCGTATGTCTCATTCCTTTGAGTTCCAGACATTTTGTATTTGTATCTGATCCGCTACATACATATACTGTCTTTGCTGCAATACATCATATCAGGTAACCACGCATTGTCTGCGTTGTGGCCCTATACCCCTGTTACAGCCGCCATGACAGTGTGAGGACAACATAACCTCACGTCTCCTGTTACATGGAGTGTAGGGGCACCGCACAACTCACAGAATGAGAAAGGACACCGAGGAACATGTCATGAATGTCTTTTCCTTTTAATGGAGAACAACAGTCAAGAGGTTAATTCTACTTTCAGAATCAGAATCAGAATCAGCTTCTGATTCTGATTCTGATTCTGATTCTGATTCAGAAGTGGCAAAGTTTCAAATCCACAGCAAATATGCAAAGTTGATTTAACGGAGTAACGTATGGTATGTCAATCCAGTAATACTGCATATAACACAAGTACAAGTGAACAATACTTTACCTGCTGGTGTGATCTATAACCTCGAATGATTCCATTGTATACTAATCTAATTTATTGTGACACTTCCCAAAATGCTTGCACAGGTTCAAGTGAATAAAGGAACAGCACTAAAACGTATTTGTATATAGTGATGTCGTAGCTCAGCATATCAGTTCTAGATAATGCAGGAGACAGGATTGACAAAAGCAAGAAACCGAACCCAGAAAAGCAAAATGTTTGGACAGTAATCTGACTGAGGTTTTGCTCGCTAGCAGCGTAGAACATCCTCTGACTCCGTCTGGGTGACAATAACCATCAGCACACCCCAATCTCTCCACACACACACATCCATCCACAGCCTCCTGCAGGCAGGTTTCACACCGTAGACTTCATTCATGGGAGAGGACCGGGAAGCACCGGCTGCGTTACCCACACAGAGGACTGAGGGGTGGAGGTGCTCGCAAAGAAACCCCCAATCTGATGACTGCTCAAAGAGATTCCGTGAACTGCTTGTTTGCCTGTATGTCCTGCTGTCGAAGTAAAAACATCCCGCCAAAAGCAAAAGCACTACGTCAGAGGGAAAGAGCAAGTAAAAACACTCCTGGCATCTTAATTATCCACTTCCATCCCACCAGGATGGAAGTGGTTGCCAGGCTGCTGCTGAGGATGGTGGTGGTGGTGAATGAGAGGATGAAGAGTTGTATTCTGACTTGCATCGTGCTGATGTTGGGACTGATTCTGGTAATGTTGGTGGTGGTGAGAACGATGAGGGGGATGATGATGATGATGATCGCTGTGGTGACGAGTCGCTATAGGAGCAGTCCCTCCCCCCTCTGGATCGTTCGTGTCCGGTATTGTAGTTGTCTGGCTGACATTGAAGTGCGTTGTCGCGTTCGTCATGAAGCTGCTGTTGACTCTTGATAAAGCAGAAGCCTGCGAATGATCAAACTCATGTCCATTCATTCATGAAATTAGATAATATTTTTGTATTTTAAAGCATGTGTTTGGCCACGAGGGGGCAGCAGAACAAGCTAAAGCCATTTCATCGTGCCGTCAAGTTGCTATTATAATTACGTTTTTACATCCAGCAGACATGACGCAACGTTATCCTTAATTTGGAGTTATGCTTCTGACCTCTTTCACATTACGCATAGTCATTCTTTCCATCATGAATACAAAAATAGGATTGCAGCTTTAACAAAAAAATAGGGTATGAGCGAGTTCTAAACACTGAAAATCACTTGTGAGTCAATGAGTGTTACAATTCAAAGCATTTTTGTCTGTGTGTGTGTGTGTGTGTGTGTGTGTGTGTGTGTGTGTGTGTGTGTGAGTGTGTGTGTGTTCGTGTGTGTGTGTTGTGGTTACTCACAGTGCAATTGCAGATGTTGTTGAGATAAGTGGCTCTGATTGCGGCCTCTACGTAGACGTTATGCAGGAAACTGAAAGGCAGCACGATGTGGAAGGTGAGCAGACCACACCTGGAGAAACAGAGAGAGAATCCAAACGTTGATGGGAATCACTGCAATTGAATTGGTTGCTTCCTTATTTTCACATGTGATGAACAAATGATTTTGTCTCTGAAATTCATTTTTAATACCAAGACAGGAACGTTCAAAGCACATTTGAATACACAGTTTTACTTTTTTAATATTTTAAAAACAAGAGTGAACTCTACACTATAATCCAGAAATTGGTGATTGTAAATATGTATTATTAAAGCAGGGCAGGGCAGAGATCAGGCCGCAACCCTCCCGGTCAGAAAAACAAAGCCAGAGCCTCAAACCTGTATTCTTTCTAACGGCTATCAGGGGGCGACTCCTCTGGTTGTATAGAAGTCTATGAGAAAATGACTCTACTTCTCTCTTGATTTAAAACCTCAGTAAACATTGTGAACATGAGTTTATGTCTCAATCTCTAGTTTCAAGTCTTCTTCAATACAGCATGATGCTCTTTTAGTAAACTATGGTCCATTTAGAGTAAAATAGACCACAAAGCAGCTATGCTTTAGGGCGGGGCTAACTTGTGATTGACAGGTGGCTACCACGGTGTTGTCCGGTCTGGGAGTTGTCCGTGTTTTTGTCTTTGAACTTCAACCCTTTCACAGTGCGTTTCCAGTCCATGAACGTTAATTGTAACATTTTGGTCGCTTCCAAATCTCTACTTTTGTTTGTACTTCACTCCACTCTCTCACGTCACTTCTGGTTGCAAAAAACAAGATGGCAACTGCCAAAAATGGCCAAACTTGAGGCTTCAAAACAGCAGTCCACAAACCAACGGGTGCCGTCACGGCGCCTATGTCCAGTTCTTATATGTTCTTGTAATTTATATAGTATATTTGATCTCATCAGAGAGCTAAAAACCTGCTGGGGTTGTGACATAAAACATAAAGAGAGCACATAATACGAAACAAAATGTTTTATTTGATCCACGTGTCTTGAAGAGGCCTCACCTATCATAGACCAGGAAGTCGTCTTTGTCCCCGTCCAGGGCCTCCCACACGTCATTCTGAAGGGGGGCCTGCTGGTAGACAGGGACACCAAGGGGCGCTCTCCTCTTCAGCTCCCAGTACATGGCTCTGGAGTGGGCCTCTCGCTCATTCACCACCATGAAAGACACATCTGTCAGGTAGCTGCGGTTCAGCTTGTCACGCAGGCCTCCAATTCTGCGGAAGAGAGAGAGAGAGAGAGAGAGAGAGAGAGAGAGAGAGAGAGAGAGAGAGAGAGAGAGAAGTGTTAAAGCAAGAAAAAAGGCTGAAGAAGTGAACTGACTGTTTGCTCATCATATTGCAGCAGAGTCACTCAATGAAAGGTGCCTCCAGCTTATGACTTGTTAACTTTGTTTCATAAACTAAACCTCCACAATGCCGAGGAGGGATTGTAATCATCTGTAAATCCATATCTCATAGTCACGGACTACTTTATTGCCTTTGTACAAGCCCTGTAGAGAAACAAGTCATGTATTACATGCATTACGAAGAAACAATATCCTGTAAACTATTTGATTTTGCTGCAAAATGTTTACGCAAATGAAGATGTTTAGGACCTCCTGTTTCTAAAGCATCTAAAGACCAACTGGCCTTCTTTGTATAATCCCTAGACATGCAAATAGTTCTTTTATCAGTGAATGTGTGCACTTGGTAGAAGGGTGTAGTGTGGGCTGAGGAGGAACTTATTACATTTTGGGGCGAATTAGCCTAGTTACATTTTTTTCAAAATGTCTTCCGGGAAAAAGGACTACAGGCCAAATTTGACCTTCAATGATGTTTAAATAATGATCTTCCTCATTTAATATGACAATTTTTTCTTACTTGGAGGCCTGAGTGAGACAGAACTGTCAGCTGGCCTTCAGCAGCGCCACCACGACCACATTTCCCAGCAGCTCTTGCATGGGCGCGCGTCCCTTTATCGTCCAGTGGGGGGCAGGCTTGCAGATCCTGGAGGCGTCATTGTCCCCCTCCACCATCAGGCTGACATGCGAGGCCCTCAGCAGACCCGGCAGGGCCACGTACAGCCACAGCAACGAGAGACCGCTCATTGTCCCTCACCCTGGCTGGACCGAATCTACCAGACGAGAGAGACGTGCAATACCCCACGTTAGCTTGACCAACAGGCACTTTGTCACGCAGGCGAGACGTGTAGCCCTTTAAAAGCCAATTAAACTATCATCTAAATCAAACCAGTAGACTACAGTGCAGGGCAGCATGTAAACGTAAAAGCGGATTCAATCTCTGGCAGCTTTCCCCCTTTGCTCTGAGCCAAACGTCCAGGCAGCCTGATCCCCAAATAATTGAAAGAGTAAACCCTCATTGTCTCTCTCATCGCATGTGGAGATAATCGGCAAAAAGAGTTTATTATGGGGTAAACAGCCAGAACGGACAGAAGAATGTCGGGGGGCAAATGGGCCAGACAGAGAAGACAAAGAGAGGATGGGACAGAGATATCTACAGTGGCATCCAAAAATGTCAATAAACACTTTTTAGTTGTTGATTCAAAATCACTTTAAAGTGAAGTTATAAAATTCCAAGTTTGATCTCAATCAGCAGTTCGGAGTCTGGAAAACAACGCAACAGCTCTAGTTCTACCATCATGAAGGAACAGTGTTTCTGTGGCCCCGTAAGCAGCGCCTGCCTGCTGAATTCAGATTATTTTTAACAGTGCATCAAACAAACCCTGAAATTTATGAACTATTTTGAAAACTAAGGTTCGTTTTAGAAAAGAACAAACGACCTCTCTAATGCAGAAACTTCAAATCAAATACGATTGGTTGGCATATTTCATCATATACCTCTTGAAATAAAAGACTGACAGTTATTCACTCATTTGAGCCCCGAAGAGACATGCTGTCCCTACTTACCTTTGTCCGCTCTCTGTCCTGTGACCCACATTAACACGGTAAAGCCCTGTTATTTATAAAGCTGGTGGGATTGACAAAGCACTTCCCCCAAATCAAACAGATGGGGGGGAGGGGGGGGAGAGACAGAGACCCAGTATCTGTACTCTATCACGTCCTTTGTATGTCATCTGGAACACACCAAATCAAACACGTGTAGTCGCAGACAAAATATGGTAAAAACCCTTGGTGTGGACAGCATGTTATTTTGAAATTTCTGTGCAAATTGAGCTACAAAGTTGAGTACTATGTTCAATACGGACAGGCCTTTTTCCCCCCTTCTTGTCATCCAAGCAGGAAAAGCACAGGTGACACAAATAACGGTACAGGTGCTGTGTATGAGATTGGGAGCATTTCCATTGCCTCAACATGGCGACGGCTGAGCCGGGGGCTCGCAGCTAACGGTGCCAACAGCGCTAAAAGTGTGAAAAGAGGATGAAAAGAGGATTCGAAGTGGCTTGTCGTGGTCAGCGCCTTTCACTCCAGAGCATCCACAGCTCCACCATTTCCATCATGCATTGCATTGTGGGACAATTGTGTCAATTGACAGTTGAAAATAATTTTATATATTCTTTTTTTTGTTATGGACTCAAATTTCGTAGGCTATCGATTGTGTTATTTGGGGCCTCATTTTTATACTAACCTCCAAACTCAGTGGTTCAGATTTTCATTTTTGAGACACTGTTAATCCTCTCCAGTACATTTATAATGGAATCGGTGTAACTTATTTTCAATCTGAATTTTTTCAATTTTTAAACACAGTTGTTGTAGAGCAGCACTGTTTCCACCGGGGTGCACATGTACTGCAATTATTCATTTGGGTTTGCTGCCGTACAACTTTTCCTGTTTCAAGCCATGCTAGCAGCTAGCTCAACGATTGGTCAGTCGATCCGTCAGTCAGTTGGTCCAGACTGAAATATCACAGCTAGCTATTGGATGATTGCCATGAAATGATGTACAGATTCATGGTGCCCAGAGGATGAAGCCTTATGGCTTTGGTGATCCCCTGACTTTTTATGGCAGGTCAAAGTTATCCCTTCTCCTGGGAAACATCTCAACATCTCATCGATGGATTGGCAGATACAGAAAATGATCCCTGATGACTTTGTGATCTCTTAACTTTTCCTCTAGCGCGGACATTAGGTCCAATTTGTTATTGGTTCATGGAAAATACCCTTAAAGATAATGCCATCCCTCAGCTGGACTGACTGTGTTTAGTATTAGCATGTTAGCATGTGCTAACACACTAAACTAAGATGGTGGTGAACATTAACATTATGCCTACTATACAGCAGCACGTTAGCGTTTTCATTAGCATGTCACACTGACTTTAGCATTCTGCTCAAAGCACCGCCGCCCCTGCAGAGCCGAAAGTCTTGTTTACGATCCAAAGAACTGTCATATTGATCCAGTTGCTTGAGTATATTTGCTTTACTATGCATGACTCAGGCGTTCGACTGTGGAGAGGTGAATGCCACCATGTGACAAACAAAAAAACGTGGTTGCACTTTTGGAACAGGCAGGAGGCCAAAATCAATGACGGTCAGATCGACGAAGTCACAGCGAGAGACTCATTGCTAGAGTCGTGGTGTCGGTCAAAGAAAAGTGCACCGTATTTGTGAACCGTAAAGCTGCACGGGTCGGTCCTCGCAAACCTGGACGAAATAATCTTTCCTAACTTGTCATATTGGTTTTCTACCTAGTTAAACTCAGGTAACAAGCAAACCGCCAAACCAATATCTAATCTCTCATGTGAGCGATTTGCTCAAAGTCCAACCTGGGCAAAAGTAAATGGTACTCTTCTCATTGGGCTCATGCAGGGTAAAGATAACTGACAGAAGCTCCACCTCTCATGGTCATTGTAGGTATTTAGTTACTTCAGTGGAATTTCAGGAGACTTGTGGTTCGGGTTGTTTCCACTAGTAGAGCATTCAGTCGAGCTCATGACAGCTGTGATGTAACCGGCATAGTGATGGCAACCGTGCTGTTTGTTTGTTACTGCGAGCTATCTGATATACAGTGCAGACCTACGTGCACTATTTAGTACATCTCTCACACTCACACACAATGAAAAACACAGCTCATTCTTTTACAATCACTTTAATTTTCCTCACAGTGCCAGCATTGTTTTGGATATTGAACGTCATGTGACCAGCCAGAGCTCTTTCCGATACTCTTTGTGGTCACTACGAATGCACTGCAACCCAGAGAGGTACAACCTATGGAGCGTAGAATCGCACTAGCGGCAGCTATTTACCAACGGAGGGTTTACTTTTATTTCCTTGTTGACTCTTTATGGGCTCCACAATAAATGATTTGATTCTTCACCCGAAAAACAGGCACGGTTTCAGTTTTTCAAAATTTTAAAATAGGATGCATGCATTTAGGATATCAACCCTAATGTTCCTGACAGCATTTGAATGAGAGGTTTAATAAAACAACGTAGTTTAAAATGCAAACATCTTCCTCGACACTAACCCGGTTGTGTGCTACTGCTTTACACACACCATTAAAAGATAAATACTTTGGGCAAAAAATTTAAATAAAGCTTACTTAATGTACAGGAAACAGTTTATACATGTCATAGTCCTCATAGTGTGAGGAATACTTGAGCCACCTGACCCAGGACATGAGTTTATTTGCTCTCAGTACATTGGACTATCCTGAACGCCACCAGGGTTTTATTGTGCATGTAAACACATTCAGTTTAAACACGTTAAATTAGCTATAAACACATGCGACAAAGTCAACGAGCTTTGAGCAAAATAAGTCTCTTTGTTCCGCACACTCCGTTGGTAGTGTTCTTAGTCACAGACTACGTCTCCTCACACACGGTAGCTCAGCGCCTTCATCGTGGCAACAAACACCACGATCACGACGCTCGGCTGACTGCCAGCCCCGGGCATCTTGCATGAGTCGAGCAAAGCCATGTCTAAAGTGGTGCATTCTGCTCATTGTCCTCTTGTTTTAGAGTCAGCAAGTCGTGCAAACTGCCCCGATCAGGACAACACACCTATGAGTTCCTCCTCATCGTTGTCCCCAACCCCGTCGGTGGGACTGTTACAGGTAGCCATGAGGCCCAGGCTTAGCTCCGCCAGCTCTTCACAGCTCATGTCAGTCGTCACCATGATCTTAGTCTCCAGGCGGTTACATAGAGTCCTGTAGGAGGGCAACGGGTACCCCAGATCCCTCAAGTACTCGTAGCCTTTTGTGCCAACTTCGCAGCGGATCTTTCGGGCCTTCAGGATGGTCTCCGGAGACCAGACGGCGCGCCGGGAGCGCTTGGTGAGGGTCAGGGCACGAATCTGGTCCTCGTACAGAAAGTTCTGGAGGCCCTTCTCGATCCGGTCGAGCCGGAACAGGCGCTTCTTCATCTCCTCTGCCTGACAGAGAAGAAAAGAGTTTACTACGGCTCTTTCAACAGATACAAGACATGAATACGTGGAAAGAGAGACCAGCAGCCAACCTACCTCCATCTGTAGCCTCGCAGTGTGCTGCATCTCCTGCTCCAGCTGTTTCTTCAGGAGGTGACACTGTGTGCAGGGCTGCTGGTCCTCTGCAGTCCTGTCTGCATCCTCCTCCTCCAGGCCGGGCAGAGGGGTGCGTCTGGCATAGCCGTGGTCCCCGAAGTTCAGCTCCTTCTCCACTATAAACATAAAGCAACGTCCAACTAGTGTTGTATTTCCTCTTGTTTTAACATTGCCATCCCTTTTCATTGGACATTTACCTGGTTCGGGTTTCGTGGGCAGCAGGATGTATGGAATAGTGACTGCTGGGTAAGGAGCGTCTGCAATAGTGAACAGAGTGGGAATGGCATTGGGCTTCAACTTCTTTCCCCCAGCTGGAGACCTCGCTATCTCCTCAAACTGGCTCTGCTGAAAATGGTCCTTGAGGAAACGAGACAGGAAAACACATAAATTTCACCCAACCAATGATACATACACACACACACACACACACAAGATCATGCATACAGTTCAGATGCAGCAGAAGGAAAGCAATCAACTGATAATTCATCATTATAAATAAATTCATATCCAATTTAACTTTGGGTCTTAGTTTGAACTGATGCATTGTCTCTATAACAGCGCTTCAATAACGTAGTTCTAGGTCACAAACATGTCGATCTCTGTGTAAACTTAGCTAACGCTACCTGACAGAGTCTGGAGTGAGGAGTTGGCTCAAAGTCACGTCGACAGTTCACCACCCATTTCTTCTTGCGGACAGGGTCTTTGGGGAATCTAAACAGCTGTTTCCCTATGCTGGTTGAATTGGAGCAGTTTGGGGCGGAGCAGCCACCCATCGCGGAGGTTAAAACAAGCAGCAAAGGTAAATTTAGCAAAAGTCAGGATAGCTCAGCTGGGTTTTTTGATCATTAACGTCACATACGCAGTGTAAAAAAAGCTACATTAGCATTAAGTGTTATCTCGTGGAAACCAGAGCGGCGTCCTGAATACTTGTACATCGTATTTTATGGATACAATTTAAAATACTTTATCGAAGATATGTTTCTGACTTTGTTTGAGCCAAAATGGCGCACTTCACCTCGACAGTTTAGTGACGTATGTGTTTATGTGGGTCTATCGTCAACGCCTGCTTGACATTTTTTATTGAAAAGCTAAAAGTCAAACGGAGAAGTAAAATTAAAATGGAAAAATGAACAAGTCACGATGAAAATATATATTCATTAATTATGAAAATTGTGTGTGTACAATTAGCGGCAAATAGGTTTTATTTGTTCTCAGGCAAAAGTCCAACTACTATGGTTTTTGTTATCACAGGACCCCGGGAAGCACGTTGAAATGTTTACGGTGGAGCACCGTTAGCTGTCGACCCGATAAAGTGTTAATGAATTAACAACTGCTGAAGTAATTACTCAATGTATTCATAAAATACAACAAGTAAGCAATAAGAAACGACGCTGTACAGAGCAGCCGATAATGGAAACTTTTGCAAGGTATTAAATTAAGCTAGCTAGTATTCCAGGAAGAACGTCGGTAACGCTGATTGCAGAAAACATTTCAGGCGCGAATAAGCCGTTTGCGCTCATCAAGCTAAGTTGAGACAAACATGGTGTCTTCACTGGTCGTTCCGGTTATTGATGTCCAGAATGATAACTTCAAAGAGCTTTGGCCTGCTATGGTACTGGCCATTAAAACGGCTTCCTTCATTGCACTGGACACGGTAAGTGCAAGTGTCTGTCTCTGTCCGACCAGCGTGCAACCGGAATAAAATGAGACTCTTTAAGTGCGTGGAATGATAGTTTTAATAGCCATGGTTTGCCCCCTCTTATTTAGAAGAAAGACACGAACGTTAGAAGCAAGATCTATAATGCATAATATAACTGAGTCACCAGACTGACCACAATGTTGTAATAACCTTTCTCTCACCAAAATATCATGTCTCAATACAATTATAAAACCATTAAACAACACAACTGTCAGCCTGGTGGAAAGTCACTTATTTCACTAACATATTATAGCATCATCACATGCATGTTTCTTTTTTTCTTTGTGTTGTCACATGATTTCACCAATGTAAAAAAAAAATCAAAGTATCAATTGTTCCCTGTGTGCTTTTGTAGGAGCTGAGTGGTCTTGGAAACAGGAAGTCTTTGCTGGCCGAGTGAGTAAACTTATCAGTCAACCTCTCTGTGCTTCTTCCTGACTCGCACTCACCTGAAAGAGCATCAGCAGGTCGTTGCGCAAGCAGCCATGGAATGCAAAATAATTCGCTTTGGAGTCATTTTGGAGCCGTGCCATCTCGAGCGACTTCGTAGTGTTTGGTTGGCACCTGACCCTCGCTGTCCTGTTTCAGATCTATAGAGGACAGATACAAAGCCATATGCCTCGCAGCTCGCACTCGCTCCATCCTCTCCCTGGGAATCGCCTGTTACAAGAAACTGGACGACAAGGTACGATAAGATGAAGCTTTCTCTAAAAAATACATTTTTATATCCATCTGATGAGCTTGTTGCGACCTATGATCCGTCTCCTACCCCATCATCGCATGTCATCATGTCATACATCTTCAGATCAAAGAAAATGCCACTGCACACATCTGTGTGTGCTGTGTCTGTGATGTTTTATCTTCTGCCTCTTCCTTCCCCCAGGCTGCAGACACATACCTGGTCCAGGTGTATAACCTCACCCTGCTGTGTTCAGAGGAGTACGTCATCGAGCCCCAGTCAGTCCAGTTCCTGGTCCAGCATGGGTTTGACTTTAACAAGCAGTACGCCAGTGGGATCCCTTACCTCAAGGGCAACAGTAAGGTGAGGATACTGACATGCTCTTCTTTGTTGTCCTGCGTGTCCCACCGTATAAAACGAGTAGCTCAAATCAAGCCGTCTGATTGGTTCGATAGCCGTGATGTAATACCCACATACCACTGCTATGATGTCTAAAGCTCAGTTTATACTCGCCATAGTGAAGTCACGCGCCAGGAAATGGCAGAATCACGGCCTGCAGAATTTTTGCCGGTTACACTCTGTCTTTTTTATTCTTCACAGTCCATTTTGTTGTTGAGTATAAACGCTTGCCGGTGTCTGCAGAGGCTTTAAAGTCCTTTGCATTTCTTAGCATCACTCCGCATCTGTGAGAAAAGACGTTAGACTAACGTGTCGACGTGGTTGCTTAGCGACAGGTTCACCGGGGACATCACTTCTGCCATCGCGGAGCAGGTTGCAGACGCAAAATAACAAAGTAGGCTGCTGAATGGAGGAGTGGATCGAGAAATGCTCATCTCCAGAAGAAAACAACATGAAGCACTATATAAAGGTTCCACAATGTTGCCCAGAATATGCAAGCAAGCAGGAGCGCTGCTGACAGACACCAGTCAGTGGCCACAAGTGTGAAACCTCTTTCCAGAGCTATTGGCAACTGGGGAAAGTGGAGCAACGTCCTCCTTTCCACGCTGAGCAACACACCAATACCTAACAAATGCAGGCAAGCCGAGTACAAGCAGTTATCAAAGTCATTGACGCTAAATAGTTTCCCAGTGGTTGCACAATAAATGGCATCATACAAAGCCAATTACTGAAATCAATGCAACACGAGCCTGTGATGGAAGCAAAAGGTTTTAGCTGCTGGTGTATGCTCCTTAGCACCTGCCGAGACGTGTGTAGACAGAACTGGTAACTGCTCTTCCTCAGACGATGATGTCTTCCTCTCTCCGCCTTCTTTGTCAGGGAGCATCGGACGAGCGGGGCGTCCACATCCGGGCCTTATTCACCGAACTGCTGCGTGCCAGGAAGCCTCTGGTGCTCCACAACGGCCTCATCGACATGGCCTTCCTTTACCAGGTACCACCAACCTATTGTGTTTGCTGTTCACTTTCATTCCTTTTCTCTTCTAATGACAAGCGTAACCACCTTCAACATCGATATTGGCTGTTGAACCTCTTTCACAGCACGCGCTCTCATTAAATGGCCATGTGTTCTTTTTTTAATGCAATGTCTCTTTCTGCCAGAGTTTTTATTTATCTCTGCCCGATCGCTTGGCCATCTTCACAGCCGACCTGTCTGAGATGTTTCCTGCTGGCATCTACGACACCAAATACGTCACTGAGTTCGAGCTCCGGCTCACTGCCTCCTATCTGGAGTATGCCTATAAGAAATGGTGAGGTGTGTGTGTGTGTGTGTGTGTGTGTGTGTGTGTGTGTGTGTGACTGTGTATACACACAGTACAGGTGTGTACCAGTACATCATGGAAATGTTCATTTATTTTAGTAATTCAATTCAAAAAGTGAAACTCGTACATTATATAGATTCATTACACACAGGGTGATGTATTTCAAGCGTTAATTTCTTTTAATTTTGATGATTATGGCTTACAGCTAATGAACAAAACAAATAATGCCTTCATGGTTTTTGGATACTGCCATCAACCCTTTTTCATTTCAACATTTTCCTTAGATTATTATAATATATATTTTTTACCTTTTTCATGTATGCGAATGAGTCGTTTGTGTATTTGCATCAGAACTTCCCTGGACTGACAAATGACGTGTTTTGAATTGAATTACATTGAGCTGTGTCTCCGTCAACCACAATGTAGAACAAGTCCCAATGTAAGAGAATGAAGGGAGGAGCAGAGCAGAATGGCGTTTGTTATTTTCTCGTTGTGCTAATATTGTGACTGTAAGAAGGAGCGTGTCCTCCTCTCGCCCTCATATTGTCTCCTCTTCCTTCCAGTAAGCTGGACAACAGTCGCATTGTGACCTCTGGAAGGACCGAGCCTCACGTCCATGTAGAGTTCTGTCAGTATGCCGGTCACATGTCCAGCTACGTGGACTACAGAGTGTGTCCAGCTGTGGCCTCTGCTGAGGGACAGACTGACATCTGCCAGCGCTTCTCTGTGAGTTTCAACTTTTCACTTGACTTTAGTTTTACTGGCATTCTAAAGGCGAAGTGAAATCAAACCATACAGCACAGTCCCCTTTGGCTTCCTGCGTCCTTCTCTGTGCCAAATAGACGGTCTGTCTTTGTGTGGAGATGTTTTTTTATTAAATACCCTGTTTGTCTCACAGGCGTTTGGCTGGTGTCCAAAGGGCGCCCAGTGTCCGTCGTCCCATGACACCGACCTGATCATCCTCCAGGACGAGAAAGGCACGGGGGAAAGGAGGAAAAGGAGGAAGAGACCAAGAGATAAGAAGAGAGGTAGAGGCGAGGCAGCGGACGGTCCCTCCATCTTTGACGGCGCCCCTGAGCACAAAATGCCCCACATGGAGTCGGACCCCGAAGAAACACCAGCTGAGCCGTGCCCAGAAACGGAGCCTCTAGTTGATGGTGACGGAAACAATGCTCAGAATGAAGGAGTGGACATGAAGACGGACGGCGAGGGGAACGGAGTGTCCGAAGACAACCCCGACTGCAGGAACCCTGCAGCAACGGCCACGACTGATCACGACTCAAACACAAAAACCAACACAAACGAGAGCCGAGAGGAAGACGGAGGGACAGAAATCCTTACCGACCACCCATCTCAGACCGACGCTCCGAAGACCAAGGCCGACCCGGGGACGCACCGGGCCGGGTTCGATGCCTTCATGACGGGATACATTTTTGCCCACTCATGCACCCGGATCAAGAAGGAAGGAGTGGGAGCTGTAGAGAAGGAGCAGCAGGAGGAGAAAATGGAGGAGGAGAAGAAGAAGGAGCAGCAGTCGTGGCTTCCTTCGTGTCTCAATAAGGTCTACCTCAGCGGCAAGGAAGCTCCTCTCAACGTGGTTAAAAGCACCTTCGCCAGGTCATCCAAGGCCCACATGCAGAAGATGAAGACGGTATGGGAGGCTGGAGTGTAGTGTACACATCGCTATGGCTCAATGGATGGCAAAGTCTGTCCACCACTTTGGTTTAGACAGAAATATCTCAACAACTATTCAATGGATTGTTTCTACGTTCATGATCCCCAGAGAATGAATCCTACTGACTGTTTCCCTGTATCACCGTGAGGTTGATATTGTTTGGTTTTTTTAGCAAAATAAATTGACAATTATTGGATCGATTAGAAACCCATCTCACCATCACATGCTTAGCTACCAGCATGGCTGTTTTATGATTTCTGTTGACTTTTTAACAATATCAGGGACAATAGTCAGTTTATGTTAATGGTGATGACTTTTTGCTATGACAATGTACACAATCCAGGGAGATGAAATTACTTTTCCTCAGCAGTAGATTTTTGACCGACTACTTATACTTCACATGCAGAGGCATCGTTTTCATTTTCTCTGCAAGAATTTCTAAGAACTTGAGATGATGATTGATTTCGGATTTTGTAAAATACACTAATGCTCTTTAACAATGATTCTTTTGTCTTTATTTTATCTTCTGGCTTCATCTGGAGAAAATGTGATGTCGTGATCTTCGCAATAGAACATCTTTGACGTGTCGAGTCTTGGCCAATCAGCGTTCAGATGTGTACAGCGTCTTTCCCTCCGTTTAAGTTACGTTATGTTACGTTACCGTTCAGACTTGCTGGGTTTCGTGGTCAGAATAACTTTCATGACCACGAAACATGAGGCCCAGATACTGATGAGATGATGAGGTCAAAGAGCTTCAGGGAGAGGAGGCTGTCTGTAGTGCAGGGCTGAGCTCAGGGTTCGTACGGTCATGAAAAACCTGGAAAAGTCATGGAATTTTAAAATGGTAATTTCCAGGCCTGGATAAGTCATGGAAAAAAATAAAATCCCAAAAGTTTTGGAAAAGTCATGGAATTTTTTTATATTCATATGTTCATGTCGTACATTTACGCTGAGTTTGAAATAATTAATATGCTTTTAAAAGAAAGATATAAACAGGCATACGCTCTCAAACTCGCAGTGCGAATTATTCGCGCTGCCAGTGAACGCACCTTAATTATTCACTATGCCAGGTGTCGATTAAAAATGCTTGGCTACACATAGACAAATACAAGACATGGTTACACCCGACAAAGACCCGGGACGAGCCAAATGCAGGTTGTGTGGAGGCAAAACCGTCGATATTTCTAACATGGGGGGGAGCCGACATCAGAGCCCCATCGCCGGCTTTCTAACTGCGACGCCGAGCAGCACGTCTCTCGCTTCGGCGAACAAGCAGGCGGCGATAGCGGATGGCGCTGTAACAAAAAATGACGTCCTTACTGCGGAGGTAATGTGGGCACTGAAGGTTGCCAATTCCCACTTTTCATTTAAATCATCAGAAGATGCCAGCCTGCTATTTCGCCGGATGTTCCCCGATAGCCAGATCGCGGCACAATTTGATGAGCTGGATGACTTAAAGAAGAGGGCAAGAGTGGAGACGGATATTAGCGCACTCGAGAGATCAGCAGATGAATATGCTGAGAAAGCAGAAGCTACAAACCAACTGACCTTCACCACCAAATCTAACAGCTTCCGCCGAACTGCAAAAGAGAAGAAGGCATCTCTGCCGGAGATTGAAAAGCAGATAGATGCGAAGCTTGAAGAAATGAAACGCTAAGCTGGCAAGTGACTGTTCAGTTAAGTTCCCGTGGACAGTGAAGCACAAATTTCTTCTTTCATTACAACTTGTTCAGGTTGCCACGAGCTATTCTCTCTTACGAGCCTCTCAAGGGACAAGTCTGTGTGAGTGTGTCAGTCAAACACACAAAAAGCTCTTGTTATGTGAATGTTGTTTTATAAACCTGTTTAAATGTTAAATTGTTTTTGATGATTTATGTTTGAAGAGTTAGTTGCCAACTCGTTTTGTTAAAATTTGTACTAAAAGGGAATGCAATGTGTGCACTAGCTGGATCCTACTGAATGCCTGTCAGAGTATATAAATGTTGTTATTCTAATCAAACTATTGTCTCTCATTCATTTGTGTCATTTAAGGTATGCTGTATGCTTTAGAATTCTCATTTTTAGTTTAAATACTACATTTTCTCACTTTTTCATGTATACACCGAGATTTCACAAAATCTTTGGTCATGGAAATTTGGCTTAAAGTCATGGAAAAGTCATGGAAAAGTCATGGAAATCCATTGGTCCAAATGTGTATGAACCCTGTGAGCTCTGAGTGGAGCTGGGCCTGGATAAAGGTGGAGGTCTAAACAGACGTGAGTACAGCTTCCTGCTGTCACAGTGTTTTAAATACATTGATATTCAGGGAATGCTAAATGCAGCCTCTGCTCCAAGGAAATGAAGTACAGCAACAAGGGCTCACATGTCCTCTCATCACACTGTTCACTGTAATGACCACAGCCAGTGTACTAACAGTCCCACGTTGCTCCCAAGAACCCTGAAGTAATGAGAGGGTTAAGGTGCCTGTACCTTCATTTCAGCGGGTTGCTAATGCAGAGGTGTGTGTATAGATCACAGCTATTATTTTACTCTTGATGAACTACCTTAGCCAGAGTAGATTTTCATTTAAATAATTGAACTGGATTGAATGCATATTAATTGCAAATAGAAGATAGGCCACAATTCTAACAAATGTACAGTAACAGTAGAAGTTAATATTAAGCCATACAGTAACAGGGTTCAATGAAAACTAATCACTTTCTTTGTACAGGCGATGGTTCTTGCTACTCTTGCTATCTTTGTTTTTATTTGACCAAAACGTTTGAAAATGAGACCTCGGTCTCAATGGATTTTGTCTAAATAAAGGTTAATAATAATAATGGAGGTGAAATAGTGATTAATAACTGAATAATAAATAGTTTTTTGCTGACAGTAAATGTCATCCCTTAATTTTCTTCTCAAAGTACACCAGAATGCTACATTTTAAAGCTCATATTTAAAATAAAATTCTCTGAGCACACACCCCCCGGACAGGGTTTTGGGCTTGTCACCTTTTTCACCTCTGAGTGTACATTACTGCCCGGAATTAAAACAGATTTTTTGTTGGATTTTATGTAATGGTCCTGAAAAGGGCCTGTATTTGTACACCAGCCGTGTTCCATGAAGCCCCTAAGTTAGATCTGGTGCTACCGATTCCCTTCAGAAGTCACATAATGAGTAGATAAAGTCCACCTGTGTCACATGATGTAACAGAGCACCAGCAATTCCATCATAAAATGAAATAATATATAGCATTGTTATAAGAAAAAATAGAAACACGTTTGGATTTTTCCAAAAGGCATGTGGGAGACTCCACATTTATTATTTTTTAACTTTTTCTTCTTGAAGCTTTGAATTTCTTCCTTCGACTCGTCATAAAGTTCAGCTCTGTGGAGAGCAGCTTATAGTGGTCCTATGGACAGAGACTCCAATCCTCCCTGTGGGAGTGTTCCAGCTCTTTAACGGTCATCTCTGGACTCGTCATTGCCTCTCTGATTATTGTCTGGTCCTTGGGTTTTGGTCCTAATCCTGATTGGCTAATGCATGATGTAAGGGGTGTATAAATGCTCCATTTAAAATATTTACATCACAATAAGAAGCATACAAGCAAATCTGACTTTATTCCAGAAGGATCTCTTGTTTGTTTTGTTACAGAAATGATAAACTGACTTGAATAATTCTGACTGCAGTAACTCATTACACTCATTAGCAGCTTTGTGCAGACTGGAGTCAAGAGAAAGAAAACAAAGTGAAGAAGTACACTCAGCATCAAAGTGTACAGACACCTTATCATACTCCGTTATTCACTTCATGTGTCCTCTTTAACTTTCACCTGAACTTGAGGATACTTTTTGTCCACATTTGAATTATTAATATTTACGAAGCATGAGACTATGAGAATTACATGTTCATTCATATTGGGATACAATTATACTAACACAACCTGATCTTAGTAGACTTGTTTAAGTCAGCATTTCCACTGCAGGTGAACAACACACTTATCAATACAATAAGTATTTTATTTCATATAGAGTTTTATGGAACTTAAACATGGTCCATTTATGATTCAAATGAAAGACAAGACTCAGCATACATTGTCTCATATTTTTCCCAAACGTTGCCGCTCAACAAGACTAGTTTTGGGCATGATGCAGAATTTGACCGACATGACACTGTTGTGCAGAAGGGGGCAGTATTGCGACATTAGCTGGATGCTAACTGCTGTTCAACAACACAAAGAAGAAGAAACAGGACTTGTGTAGTGACAGTCCACCGACCTGTGCAGTGTGTTACATGTCCCTAGCTGGCATTGCTAATGTAAGCGCTCTGTAGCGTCCCCATCATCCTCTCACAACAACCAAATGAACACAACGGCAACGTCGGACACACACAGGTGATACTCTCGCGTGCAGCAATGGCAGACGATGAAATAGACTACAACATCGTGTTTCCAGATGCGGGCACATCGGGTGAGCATCATTTTTCATTGTGCTGTATACGCTCGTGCCTCCGTTAGCCTAGCGTACATGCTAACGCGTATCTCAACAGGGGAGCCCTGCCCACCGTTAGCTTAGCTCGCTAGCTGCGTTTAGCTCAGCTTAGCTGGGGACGGACAGCTTCGGTGGCACGCAGTTTCACCGTGTGTCTTGTTTTCAGAGAGACACTGGCAGGGGACAAAGGAGCCGGTTGTGATTCTGTTGGGCTGGGCTGGCTGCAGAGACAAACACCTCTCCAAATACAGCTCCATCTACAATGAACAGGTGAGAACTCATTTAATAAAAGAAAAGAGACAATACCCCAAGACATTCTGCCTATTAACAGCAGCTCCTCTGCAATTTTTTATTTCTTTTTTTTCCCCACTTTCAGGGATGCGTCACCATCCGCTACACGGCCCCCCTGAAGACGGTCTTCATCTCCGAGTCCTTTGGCTACAAGGAGCTGAGCGGTACGGCCCTGAAGCTGCTGGAGATCCTGTATGACTACGAGGTGGAGAACAGTCCTGTTTTCTTTCACATATTCAGCAACGGCGGCTTCATGCTGTACCGTTACATTATAGAGTGTCTGCACAGCGACAAACAGTTCAGTTCCCTGTGTGTGATCGGCGCCTTGGTGGACAGTGCCCCGGGTAGCGGGAATGTTCGCGGGGCCCTGCGAGCACTGACTGCCACCCTGGGCCCCAAAATAACCCCCATTTTGCGGTACGTCCTCTTGGCCCTTTTCGCGGTGACTGTCTTCCTGCTACGAGTCGTGCTGTACCCTCTGACAAAGTACATCCACAAGAATCACTACGACGCGGTGCAGGAGAGGCCGCCCGCCTGGCCTCACCTCTACCTGTACTCCAGAGACGACCAGGTGATCAGGCACAGGGACATCGAGCTCTTCGTGGAGGCCGTGAAGCAGAAGGGCGCCCCGACGGACAGCTTCGATTTCGTCTCCAGTCCCCACGTCGGCCACTTCCGGGATTTTCCCGAGCAGTATGCCCTCAAGTGCCGCGATTTCCTGGTTGCCTGCATGAAGGACTTGGAAGGGTCCGAGACGAAGAAGAGACAGACGGTCCAGAATCAGTGAAAAACCCCGGGAGAGAAGCTCACTCGATTTTGCTGACCGCTTGTTAATCAGCCTTGTTAAGCAAAAATGGACCACTTCTCAGTTGTCTGGGGGGGAAAACAACAGCAAAAATGTTCGCGGGACGGCTAGAATTTGAGCTGAACTGCTACAAGATCTCTGCGACTTATTCCCATCCCAGTGCGCATCCTGTGAAGGCTCCACAGATGTGGTCTAGGTGTCCTGCGCCGAATCCAAGTCCGGACAACCGTGTGTGTGTGTGTGTGTGTGTGTGTGTGTGTGTGTGTGTGTGTGTGTGTGTGCGCGTCACAAAGGCCCAACCCTGCCTGCTGTGATGTGCTTGCGTCATACACCATATGTAAAAAAATAACAATACAAACAGTTGCTATACACTGGAAAGATAACATCCTTTAGGATCATTTAACTGGTATTTAATATTGCTGTGAAATGTGATGTACATTAGTGGTAGTGACTCTAAAGCTGAGGCTGGGTATTGGATAATAATTTATATTTATGCAATTTACGATGTATTTATGATTTTAAACCTCGCAATTTGACATTCAAATTTAATCACAATGGCGCTTACATGAAGGCAACTGTCAAAAAGTCATACTGTAAAAACAAAAATTATAATACAAAGTTTTGCTACAGCAAATGCATTTTTGTTTTTTGTTTTTGTTGGTGTAGGAACTGTAGAATACACATCAGGCCTAATATCCTAATATGTGATATACTTGATTTAGTTGAAGTAAAAGATAATTGACCATGAAGATATGTGTCCAGCACAACTATTGTTCTTTCTAACTGATGTGCCTTTAATAAATTTGAATGCTCGTAGAAAACCTTTGTCGGCTTTCTTATTTCCGATGATCCCAAATGATTTGGATTTGCCACATAAATAATTTCCAACAGGTTTGACTGAAGTTGGATTGAAGTTCCTGGAAAATCCAGAAGTTTGAGACTCCAGATGCAGCCTGAGTGTATTATTTAACATACTGTGTAATGTTGGGGAGAAGGGTCAGGATCACTGCCAATCATTACTCCTGATGTATTATAAACCACTGAACTAACATCGCCTTTGTTTATTGGGAAAACAAACAGCAACGTTCCTGAGTGACTTTGACCTTTTGTTCATCTGTCAGGTTCTGTTATAAACGAGACTCTGCTCTAGTGCAGCTTTCTTTGGTTCCTTTTTCAGTAGGGTCATGGAAATTCAGTGGCAGAAGTTGTTTCCCAAAATGGGATGGAAATTAATTTAGAAAAGCATCTCGCTCTCTAAACAACGGGTCAGTGAGTCAGCTGAGTGATCGTGAATCTCTGAAAGATGTCTTCCAAACGAGGCGGAATGATGCCGTTAATACGCTGATACGGGTCTGTTTGAATCATTCGTGACACTCGGAGACATTTGTAAAGACATTTTGCAATTTCAAAACATGGTTTAGTTTTTGTTGTCCAGTTCTTACAATTTGCTGTGTTGAGCACCGTGGATGAGTACACATGTACTGTGGACCTGGATTATTTCCATGTTTTTCTCCACAAAAATGCAGCGATAACAAGTAATATAAGCTGATGTTTTAGTGGAAGTTAGTGAGTCCAGCTGACAGGGTGGGCAGGCTGTAGCCCGGAAGCATATTGCTGTTGTCTTTGAACTTCAGTCGACCTCTCGGCCGTGTTCCTTTACCGATGACCGGAAGGACCCAGAGGCAGATCAACCTCCCCCCCCCCCCACACACACACACACACACTCTCTCATCACGAGACCTTCCTGTTTGAAGAGCGTGGCTCTGAATCGGTCCGGCTTATATCGAATGTCGCCGACATGTCACATTTGACATTTGGAAGAGCGAGCGGTTGGCATTTGTCTGTGTGCAGGGGCCCCGGCCCTGGCCCCGGCACTCCGTGTGTCATGCGGAGCTGCTCGGAGGAAAGGGAGACAGAGGAGAGTTTACGTATCGGCGCAGACGGATGAACATCGCTCAGTGGAGTGCGCGTCAGGCGGGCTGCTCTCATCCGGCTGGTGGTCTCCGGCAAAAACGTCCTGAATCTTGAACCCTGAATCCACTTTGCAGATTCTGATTAATGATGCAAAAATATAATAAACAAATACACTTTAAGATCCTTGGGAGGGGGGGAGGCAAACTGTAACATTCAAGTGATAAACACTCGGTTCTTTCCACTGTTTTTTGATGCTCGTACTTTAAAAAGTAAAATTTAGAATCCTGACTATTTTTACTGGTAACATTGTATTGCTACACTGTGCTACTTTTTCTAAAGTCAAATATTTGAGTACGTCCTGCACCTCTGTAAGGGGTTATGAGTGACTGTGAACCCACGTGACAGGACTCAGCAAAGTACCACCGTATCATAGCAACGATCTCATCACATGGACACAGGTTTGATCAACTCAACAAACACATAGTTTGATTGTTATCCCACTGAAGCAGGACACTCTGTGAGGTCAACACAAATATCTTAGCGACATGTCATCCACGCAGTGACGCTGATACTCCTGAAGAGGGCAGCATTGACTCACAGTTCCCATCATGCAACTTCTGCACCGAGGCCTCAACTGAGCATCGAGGCGACCAGGATGAGGCTCAGCTGGCTGTTTTATTCTGGGCTCCTGAGGGATGCAAAGCTGAGGACACGTCACCTCCATGAAGCTGCTTCTCTGCAGGTTGCACTGCTGGGAATTGGTTAAAAAACATATAAAAAGTTATGGGTCTTCATTTGAGCACCAACAAATACAGTCTTCATAAACCGAATGTTGACCTCATCCAGACAGCAACATTTATTTCCCTTTAAAAAACTACCGTCCCTATTTACTCAGAAATGTTTTTAAAGCGAAGAAAATCAAAGAGAAGAGTTTACAGCTGAAGGATGGGAGATAAAGGAAAAAGAGCAAAATGGATGGGAAGAAACTGTCATAACCCCCCCCCCCCTCTCGGAAATGCACTGAGAGAAGAAATTACCCGGTGGAAGTTAATGAAGTCTCACAAGTTGATGAGGGGAAAATTGCAGCGAAGAGGGGTCAGCGCTTTCTCTTTAGCCTTTCCCTCTTCCACGGAAAATGGCCGCGGTCAAGATCCATACTTTTAGAGGACGCCAAGCACTCCAACGCAGAGATAGAGTGAGAGGGATGAGGCACCAAAGATTAATGGTATTAAGTGGTGGCACTTGGCAATGCGGTAACATATCGTCTATGTTCTCTATTCCACACTGATAGTTTCATAGACCTTGGCTCCACACATTGACTTTTATCCGTGATTTACAGGATTCGAATAATCCGGGTGGCTTTTCATCATCGCAGGAGTTTAGCAATCTCGAGCTGTCGCGTCAGTGCCAGTTTTATCGGAAACTACAATCGGAACCTCAAAACGGGCCGATGTGGGTTTTTTTTTCTCCTTCTTGCACTTTTGGGTTTGCTGGTTATCATGCAAAGCCCCCAACAAATAGAGCGATTTCACCTCGGTTTAATGTTTAAAGTTACAGTATCTATGTACATGTTGACATTTTGGAGGCTTCCCTGTGAAACCCCCTTTCGAGATCATTGCATGGCCAAGTGCAGTATTTTATCTGACAGGCGCACACACACACACACACACACACACACACACACATACACAGTAACAGATAGCATCTAATGGTCTGTGCCTCTTTCTCTGGTGATTGGAAGTGATGTTGTACAATGTTTGACATTTTGATTTTAAGTCTGACATACTGTGATATTTATGGCTGATGCTGACGATTTTCTTTTGTGAATGTGTGTGTAAATTTCCCTTTACATGGTATATGGCACGTGCAATACTGTTTCTTTCTCTAAATTTGATGTTTTTTAAGTTAGGATTTGTATTCATTTGTTTAATTGAACAATAGATAATCCACTTTGTTCTTTGCTGCATCCCTTCTTCTAATCTTCATAGTCCTCCCATTCTTATCTCTTCACACACACACACACACACACACACACACACACACACACACACACACACACACACACACACACACACACACACACAGGTGTGTCACTCTGTATTTCCCAGGCGACACGCGCGCCGTCCAAACCTCGACTTTCTCTCCGGCTCCACGGGAAACGGCCTTGTGATCAAGTTGAGTTGAGGAGCTGACGAGAAGTCACTCAAGTCGCCCTCTCTTCCCTCTAATGAGCAAAGTGTCTCGTGGAAGCTGAGTCCGAGACAGCATGGGAGCTCCCCCCCCCCCCAGACACACACACACACACACACACACACTCGCACGTGGAGGAACAAATGCGCAGCGAGTGCACACAAGCGCACACCTTCAAGGGGATGAAATCCAGAGGATCAGGACCAAAGTCCCATCCGCCTTTGAGTAACTTTAAAAGGTCTCCTGGTGTTTCGGATTGAAGAATGAAGAGAAAAGTGATGTGTGTCTTTGTGTGTGTGTGTGTGTGTGTTGGGTTTCAGAGGGGAATCGGCTTGTTGGACCAGACAGGGAGCCGTCATCAAAATCTCCCCCGGTCTATCTCGGCCCCTCAGCCCTCTACTTAAGACCAAAAGAGGCACACACAAAAAAAAGCCGATGGAATGTTAGATAAAGGGGGGGGGGGGACATAGAGGGCGAGGAAGATGGAGAGTGAGAGGAACAGCAGTGTAGAAACCCCTCAGCATGTGTGCAGCCCCTCTCCCATCGTGCGGTGCAGCAGGCTGCCTCGCTCGGCCTATTCAAAGCGAGTGTATGTTCGTGGAGGAGCTTGTGTGTGTGTGTGTGTGTGTGTGTGTGCGTGTGTGTGTGCGCGTGTGTGTCTGCGTGCGTGCATGTGTGTTTTCACAGATGTCCTTGAACAGAACCCCCTCGGCTCTGCGGATCCCTGCTGCCACTGGAGAACATTTGACAAGCAGCAGGCTCTTGTTAGAGCGCTGTCAAATTAAAGGTGTGTGTGTGTGTGTGTGTGTGTGTGTAGGTCTGAGGAAGTGTGTGTGAGTGTGTGTGCGTTTTCAGAAGCTCTATTCAGAGCCCTGTCAAATTAAAACTACCAAACAAACTGTGCGTGTCACACAGACAGGCCAAGTCGCGTGTGTGATGGCAGTGGTAGGCCTTGGGCTGCTTTGTCTGTTTGTTTGTGGGCGAATATCTGTGTGTGTGTGCGTGTGCGTGTGTGTGTGTGTGTGTGTGTGTGTGTGTGAGAGAGAGAGAGAGAGAAGGAGAGACTTGGATTTTGTGGCATCCACCTTTTTTTTTTACATGGATCTTTCACTTGGTTGCAACAAACAAACACACACACACACACATTGGAGTGGAGGGAGAAGCTAATGAGGTGTGTCTCAAGGTAAAACATACAGTCACACACAGATTCAGCCTCAGCATGCTGTAGACTCATATCTCCATTCAGGTGGTTTTACATGAGTATACAGGAGTTTGAAGGTCCAAGCGATTCCAATTTTTCCACAATTTAAAAGAAATACTTTTCCAATCAGATGACGGTTATCTACTCATTCCAGTTTGAACTGAAATAAATCATATTCAGCAATGTTGCTCGGGGATGAATACAACATTCATTTGCACCTTTGTTCACAGGCGACAAAATGACAAATATGTTGTTTCTGGTGAAACACTGAGGTGGGTGAGATAATGTCGTGAACATCAGATGATGAATGAGCATTAAGACAAAAGAAGAAGCTGTAGGTCTCCTGCGGGTTCATATGTAAATACAGGAAACCTTTATGTCAGGACTGTATCATTTACAGGACATCCCACAGTGTGTGTGTGTGTGTGTGTTCATATATTATTTGTATATATTCACAAACTATTTGCAGGTCATCTGTTGTTGTTGATTCCGGGCTATGGGAACCCATGCAGTTGGCTGCAAGGTGATCAAGAGATGATTGTGTCTATTTTTTCAGACTTTTTTCTTGTGGTTTGACCTCTAATTAGTCGCTACATTATTAGGTTATTACATAAAACACGAGGGGGGGATTAAACATCACTCTTCGGTTGGACTGACTGAAGGCGGAGCAGATGTAGATTTTAGACAGAGGACAACCTTGGAAAACAGAGAAAACTGACTGCATTCAGCTCACACCTTGACTAACAGCACGAGCCTATAGCTTAGCATGAATACTGGAGGCAGGGGGGAATCAGCTAGCATGGCCCGGCCAAGAAAGTAAAAACTCATTGTAAAAAAAACAACTTGTAGTTTCTACATTTCGACTTTTGGACGGATTAAGCGATCAAGAGATATCGTGTTCATCAGCTTTCCAGCTAGCTGTTTCCGTGTGTTGCCTTCTTCATGCTAAAGTAGGCTAAGCGTCCGCTAGCTCTAACTCATACCTGAGATTGTTTTTGAATTTTCTCGTCTAACTTGAAAAAAGTAAACAAAAGGAAATTAGAGTGATTCCCAAAGTGTCAAACTATTCCTTAAAGGGATCACACGCCTGTGTCGAACGCTGTGAGCCGATTGAATGGGCCTTATCAGCGGTTGTCAGCTCGATAGGTATGGGTGAGAAGGGGCCTACTTGAAGATTCAGAATCTATTCACATGGTTGAGCACCGATACCAACACAATAAGATGACACTGACCTCTAGTGGCCGTAGTAATTATGACGGGAGCAAAGGAGGAAGTCAGGTGACGTAGAATAGAGCGCGGCAGTGTCCACATGGGGTGGCGGCCGGACACAGGACCTTCCCCCGGGGGCGGCCGGTTGTGACCCGTGTAAAATAAGTCAACGATGACTTATTTTACCGTACTTTTGTTACCTAACTTACGTACTTACCTCACTCCACGTACATAAATAAGGCAACACACGTACTTATTTTAAACCAAACCACGATCTTTTACTAAAACTAACCGCGTAGCTTTGTTACCTAAACCTTTTTTAGTTGTTTGTTTCCGGTCACGTCGCTACGTTTCAGTTTTACGACGTGGTAGGTGCTGTTTGGACCGTCCGAACCATTAGAATGGTAGTGACGACCAATGACAACGGCCATTCAGTCGGCCTATAACATTTAGAATGGGTGATTAGGAGTCAAGTTTAAAATCAGTAATGTTTCTGAGAGTTTAATTTAAAAAAAAAAAAGATACTAATTTGACCTCGTATTACCAGTAAGCGTGTGTATGTTTGCTTACCCGAGCGTGTTTGTGTGCACTGTGTAGTCTCCGTACAGTACAGAGGCTGTGTAAGTGTTTTAACTTTGCCTCCATTAGCAAAATGTTATGATTTATGCAGTTGCTGGCAGACTAATATCTTTAGAATTTTTTTTTCTTTTATCTTGTAGCTGGGAAGCCGATTCATCTTAAAGAGTGATGAGGGAAGGTTGCTCTCTATGCAAAACGCATTAGAGCTAAATGAGGAGTCTATTACTCAAATCTGGCTGATAATCCGTTAGCTAAAGACCCCTGGCCGCTAACTAAGCAGATTAAGATATGTCATCGCCAGGGTGGCAATACTACACTACTTATGTTCTCACACACACACACACACACACACACACACACACACACACACACACACACACACACACACACACACACACACACACACACACACACACACACGCACACACGCACACACACATAGATTAACCTCTAACCTCTGCTTGGCATTCTGCACACACACACACACACACACACACAGTGTCACAGATGCACATAATGTTGGTCAGTTAATCCCATACTTTCTTACACACACACACACACACACACACACACGCACACACCTCGTCAACACCCCCAACACTTATCTACATACAGTGTCTCCTTGCCAACTCACTTCATAGAATTAATTATCTGCTCTCCGCCCACTCTGTTGTGCTGTTTGTGTGTGTGTGTGCGTGTGTGTGTGTGTGTGTGTGTGTGAAAGAAATGCACAGGGGACTCATGAAGAGGCCGTGTTTGTATGAACATGGACAATTCATCATGGCTTGATTAACATAGAAGATTTTTATCTCCCCCTCGCTCTCTCTCTCTCCCTCTCTCTGTTGCTTTGGTCCTGTGGTGATAATTACAAATAATTTATTCCTACTGGTTAATTAACTGATATCCTTTGCACATAGTCTTAAAAATACAGGAAACATTTTGAGCATAGCTCAGAGTAAAGCCAAGTCAGTTGATCTTGCTGTAATTGCTCCAAACAAAACCATAAAAAAAGTGACACACGTGATGTCATCATGACTTTTTCGGACCTCCTGAAATTCCGATGCTAACACAGATATTAGCAGTTAAACTAATCCCGACTGCATCCTACAAGGCCTGAATCGTAATTTATTTAAAGTTGCAACGCTTAATGTTTCAGATTGAATTGGCGACATCTATGGTTACTACGGTAACCATAAGAAATACAGCAGAGGAGCGACCGCACACTGCTAAAGCTGGAGTTATACTTTCCTCGTCTGCGAGTACGTGACATAAATGTTGTCATCAGAGGGTGGGATCAGTGCGTACCGCCAATTTGTTTGCCAATTTTGGTGGAACGCGTCCTCCGAGCGGAAAGTAGAAATAGAACTACTGTGCGTCAGCGGTGTCCGCAGATGTCCGTGTGTGCGTCCGTTTGGGAGTATAGCCGAGGCTTCATGCCGTTTCCCTCCGCATTAACTAGCTCTGAAACGGCTGTAAGACAGTAAACAGTGAGGCGGATATCTACGAGATAAAATTACTCTGGATTACATGCATGCATTGTACCTAAATTGGCAATCTGAATCCGGCGCCAAAATGGCGGACTCCGCCACTGCTAATAGGAACTAGCATAGAGGTAATTAAACACACTGATGGCAACTCCAGAAAAATGCAGACAGGATAAAAAACGAGATTATAAAGTAGTTTGGTATGGAAAATAAATTAGGAAAACATGGAAATTTAAAACAACATCATAAGCTGCCATATTAAAGCAGGCATCTCCTGATATTAAATTGGACATGTTGTGTCCTGGTGGCCTCAGGATTTAAGATGCTGACCATGTACTAGCAGCATGTCTGGTTTAAGTCTAGCCAGGGTCCATCTTTACATGTCACCCCCCCCCCTCCATCTCACCTAATTTCTATGTTCCATAGTAATGATATTATATTTACTAAATCTATACTGACCCTAATGCAGCCATTATGCCCTTTTCTGTTTGAACCACCCAGTACACACATAGGCCTGTGCATGCACAAGCAGCCACCAGCATTGGCATCCCGAAAATAAGTCATTCAGGGCAGAATGTGGCCAGTGTTGTACACACGGTGCCTCGGTCAGGAGAGGGTGTGGAGCCCAGCTGCAGACTGTAGATGGCCCAGGGCAGACATCAGTGTCCACATCACTCCAGACCGTGGAGCTGGTTGACCTGTGCTGGGCCTGTCTTGTTTCCAACGACCGTTTGTTACTAATTAATGGACTGGAGCCCATTTTCCGGCGCTGAGTGCAACACAAACCGCATGCATTAAACATGACCGGGCCTCCCTCTGCTGCTGGAGCCGAGGAAGACAGAAAGATGGAGAGAGAGTGGGAGAGAGAGGCAGACAGAGAGAGAGAGAGAGAGAGAGAGAGAGAGAGAGAGAGAGAGGCAACAACAGAGAACAACATGCACCTGTAAACACTTCAGATGACAGAATACACAAATGAGAACTAACAACAACCAACCATTTCATTGCAAAGTAAGAAATATGCTTTCGCTGCTGTGTGACAATTCAAGTGCTGCATCTGGGAACAATTGTTATACGTTTGGTTATTTGTCTAATGAAGATGTCCTCTCACCTTTAACAACTGCAGCATTCAGATTAGCTGGCACGAAAACACCTGGGGGTGCCTGAGAGAGGCCTTCTCAAGAGATTGGACTTGCCCTTTAAGACTGAAAGCGTCCTCGATGGCCATCATCTCACACGCACGTGCACGTGCACGTGCACGAACTCAACGAAACACACACACACACACACACGCGGTAATGCATAAATTGCCATTATCTGAGCTGCCGCCGGTGACAGAAGTGCCCCCACCAAGATCACCTCCGCTGACAAAAGTTAATTTGCACTAATGATGTTTTACTCCTCTCATTACCTTAAATCATCTCCTTCCCCCCCCCCCCCCCTCCCCGACCCACGAAGAGGGATGCAAATGGAAAGGTGCGGAGAGAGAGAAAGAGAGAGAACCACAGAGAGGATAGAGCCAAAGTGGAATAAGTGAGACACAGTGAGATACGCAGTGGCCAAGAGGGCGGCGAGCAGTTTGTAATTGTTATTGTCCTGGATGAAGTTGATGCTCATTCGCACTGCTCTAAACAGCTTCTCCCTCTGCTCCGCCGTTGAATATTTTACACCGTCGTATAATTATCAAAGCTACTCGAGTTAATTTTTGATGGAAGGCATGTGCGCTCTCCATTGTTTTTACTGTACAGCCCTGCCGCAGCCTTGTATTTATGTTGCAGGCTTAAGTGGTGGACTTCGTAATGATAACAGAGTCGAAGCGTAACAAGTGTAGAGTGTTTAATGTGCAAATTAGTTGTTGTTTTTTCCTAATGCACGGTTGAGTATTATACTTTTACGACTTTGGGTAATGAGCATCGGGTTGTGTTTTGCCCAAACTTCTTCAGCCGCACAGCTTCCTTTGCCGCTCTAGCTGTGCGAGGTGTCTATGGGCTGCTTGTTTGCCATCTCCGTTGTTTGTTTCGTTGTTTTTTTTAGGGAACAACTCACACCTTTCTCTTCTTTAGTCGTGGAGTTTGGTGACCCGTCAAAATTCACAGTATTGCTCTGCACAACTCACACCTGAGAGGAGGTCTGATCAGCTTGAATAGAAAAACTCCTGTCAAGGTCTGTGCCATGCCTTTAAAGTTGCAAACTCAAAGCTCTCCCCTGCTAATTGCAGGTGTGTTTTGGGGTCTTACTTCCCAGAGATCCAAACAGTGTCCCTTCTTGTGAGTTTTCTCGGGAATGCCACCAGACTTCCAGTTCGTAATAACACAAATGCAAGGGCATCGATCATCATCGCGCTCACCTTTTTCGGCATGAGAGAGACAGAAATGTTATGTAAATGACTATCTTCCACTTTAAGGGCTTTTTCACACCTCAAAGTCCGAACCGAGGTTTTGCATTTTTGTTACATGTATGCATTTGATCCGCTATGCTCTCAATTTCGCACAAGCACCTTTAAGTTCTAGTTACTGAGCCCTGGTATTGTGCACCTTCCATCTTAGTGGAATGGAGCCATCGTTAACGGTATTTGCTCCACCTGTGCTTTTTCTGCTATGGCAAGTAGCCCACAATATGAACCCATGGCCAAAACATACTTTAAAGTGCTGACATAACAAGACATGTTGCCTTGTTATAGAGGAACAGCACTGGTGGAAATGATAACAAGTGTAGACATTCATATCCCACAATGCAAAGCTTAGCAGAAAGCTACACCTTAGTGTGGTTTTTAGCTCCTCTCTCAACATAGCTAGCTTGTTTGACTAGATTAGCATTTGGATCGGTTTTGAGCGCCTTCATTAAATTAGCCACATCCTCAGTTACGTGTGATCCTTTTCGCACAAACGTTGCAAAGACAGCCTGAAAGTTCACAAAGTCCACTGCCAATTCATCACGAATGTCTCTCGATAACGTGTTCAAATGAGAATCTCTGGCTCTCTCAGTCGATATTGGTTAAAGAGTCCCGGGTCTCAGGAATCACATGTGTGGATTTCACCTTTACTGTAAAGCATCACTCCCCCAAGTTTGCAGACAACGTTCTCCAGACACAGTAATGTGCCAGCGACCCTTCGCTCACATCGGCTCTGAAGCCGCGCAGTCATTAGCAGCCAATTGATGAGGCCAATGGTATTAGTCTGAAAACGTGTGCAGCTCATCCAGAGAGGGGAGACATTTTTACAATTGGTTTAGGGGGGGTTATGAATGTGCGCATGTTCTGTTTGAAATGGGTAATGCTCATTCTTTATCTGTAATTGTGTGTGGAGGAGGCTTTTAGAGAGAGATGAGTTAAGATTCTATTAGAATCCACCGCTCACTTCCTTCCTTCCTTCCTTTCTTTCTTTTCTCAGAACTCTGTGTTGTTGTTTTTAATCCGTGCTGACGTTATGAAGGGTAAAGTGGAGGTTTGGAGGGGACTTTTAAATCTCATAATTAAGATAAAACTATTGCCACGATGTACAGAATAGGAAAGAATGTTGCTTCTACAGCCGTGATTAAACGAGCGATTGAACAGGAGGGTTAAGAATCTTTCAGGATAGTTGTCGTCTTTGGTAACGTTCGCCACCATCTGACGTCTTTCATGATACTCACGGCGCATAAAAAGGCCTTGAAGACGTTTTCTCTTTGTTGTCTGCTCGTATCAGTTTCATCCCCGATCATCATTCTGTTAGTAGCCTGGAGCAAGTCTGATGTCAACCTGAATACGGCGGCATTTCTGACCGTTGGGTGACACAAACATGTATTCGGTAGCACACACAGCCTTTGTGATGTGGGCAGCGTGTCATGTGAGTGACGATCAGTCGCTACGAAGGGGTGAGGGATCAGGAAGTGGCTCGCATGATGGATCAAAGGGGTCACGTGACAACCAGGCGAGGACTCCCCGGTTGACGGGGAACATTTCTCGGATGGAAAAGAACGACGCATCAAAGGTGGCATGTGTGCATGTGTGTGTGTGTGTGTGTGTGTGTGTGTGTGTGTGTGTGTGTGAGAGAGAAAGGGATCAGCCGCACGAAATAGACAGCGGCCAGTATCCAGGATGATGTGCTGTCTTCATCTCAGGTCATTCTGTCTGTCTGTGTCTTTATCCTCGTCAGCTGTCCCTGATCTCTCCCTGTGTCTCTGTCTCACTTCAACATTTGTACAAGTTCGTGTCAAAGTGGCTGTGGGGGTGTCTCCTCTGCATGAATTTAATATCTTCATGGCTTAGCCACAATATTACACCATGAGTCAAATGCATGCATAAACTAGATAAACAACCACATTTTTTTTAAAGAGCAGAGGGAAGTTTCGACTTTTGGGACAGACAAAATTGTAATCAAAAATAATGATTGTAACTAATGACTTTATTAATAGATAGTTATTCACTTCTTATATTCTGTACAGATACAAAAAGACATTATTAAAGACACGTTTTGGGATTCGAGTTTGAGTCTGAGAGACATTAATTCAAAAGCTTATCACAAGCAAAAACTTGGCACAGGGTTTCATTATATTATGGTGAAGGACTCTACGTTGGGAATGTATCAAAGGAGCAATCATCTCATCCTTTGTCGCAACGACAGCAAGATAAACATGAGAATTGCACTGTTCATGTTACAGAGTAATCTACCAGGAGTGGGTGCTTCCACGTATTTGATTGGCCAACGCAGTGCCGTGCCACATAATGTCGCGACGCATTGCGTTCTGGCAAAGGCAAAAAGTTTTGCAGGACGATGAGCCTGTTCAAATGAATAAAGGGGGCTGCATTGTTTCTCACGGGGCTAATGTCGGAAGTATACGGGATTTTTCACAACCTGGCCACACCGAAATGTGTTCCTACAAATGGCTTACTGCTGATCTATAAAGCCTTAATGAATGATTCATTAACCATTAAAAAAAAGGCCATTAGTTACAACTCCTAATCCCCATTAAAAGTGTGCCTGCTCAAAATGTGTGCAGACAGAACGTGAAGCGAATTGCAGATGTGTTGCCGTTGCATATACAATCAATGGAAAGACACTCGTGGGTTGGCAGGTCGCAAACATTTTCAAAGTTGAGCGAAACTCTGTACATGGACACGAGAAAGAAGAAGAGAGACTGGACTATGAATAATAGAAAAAAATGGATTTTGTTTTTTTGGGGATTCAGATTTTCCTTTTGATCCAACTGCACCTGGAAGGATCCGGGGAGTTATGTTTGAGGCTGAAGGGTGCACGCTACAACGCAGCCGAGATTCTTTGGCTGAAAGAGTCACACAAGTCATACATTTGTTCTCCTCTCCCCTAATAAATGCCTTCCCTGTCTGATTGTGCTTTCCATCGGATGTTCTTGATAACGTTGAAATAAAAAGGCGCGTATGATTGATGTGTTATACTTTCAACAACAGAGCCAAATGAGAGAGAGTGACAGGACACGCAACACAAAGCAAGAGGTGAAAGAAAGCTCACCGGGTTGCATTTGTGTAACACCATGCAACACCGCACTTCTAATTCACGGGTTGTTTTTATTCCTGAGGAAAAGCGCGGCCTCTTGCAGCCCATCTCCATGTATCACCACGTCCAGAACCCCCGCGGCCGTTGGGAGGCTGTAGAATCACACGGACCAAACATAATAAAGGTAATTTACTGCCAAGGCAAATTCCATAGCTCTGGGCCTCCACCCCATGTTAAACAGCCCGCTGACCTTTAGCGTCTGATTTCATAAAGAGGGACACAATCCGATTAGGCCCGGACAGGAAAGGTCAAACGCACTGGCAGTTGTGGATCGGAGAACGTCGCCGCTAGCTGGCTGAGGGACGCACAGGGTGACCGCGGCCGTGTGGACGGCAGCCCTGTGCATGCCCTGAGTGTGAGTAGAGGGTGGAGGCTGCCTGTGGGTGGTTAGAGGTGGGGGCAGCGACAGCAGTTAGCCTCTGTGGCCTCTGGAGCCGTTAGCAGAAAGGGCAGCATATCTGACATGGGTGGCGTGCTCCCTTTTTATGTCCCAGTGACCACACACACACACACACACACACACACACATACGGCACGGGTGGTTTATGAGGACTTTTTCCCCATACCAGTTCAAACCCTGGTATATGGAGACGCACCTTTTCCTTAGTCGTAGACAGTGATAATAAGTATTAAACTGGTCCTTATGATAAAGGGAACAAACCTCACTGTTCAGAATTAATATCTAGTCAAAGAGTCTGGAGATTTGAAGACCTGACATTCTACAGGACTGTTGGGACGGGGCGGATCCTAACATGACGCTGACTTATGAAGACCCTGCTGGTTTAGCGGGACATTACCAATACACACACACAAACATGGCAAGACCCTGAGTTATGAGGACCAACCTGGTTCAGCGGGACATTACCAATACACACACACACACAAACATGGCAAGACCCAGAGTTATGAGGACCATCCTGGTTCAGCGGGACATTACCAATACACACAAACATGGCAAGACCCTGAGTTATGAGGACCATCCTGGAGAGGTGTGTATATATATATATACACATATATATATATACACACACACACACACACACACATATATGTACTTATATATACACACTAGGGGTGTAACAATACACGTATTCGCAATGAACCGTTTGGTACGAGGCTTATGGTTTGGTACGCATTATGAACCGAACAATACTATTGTATTTGGAAAATGCAGAAGATTAAATTGTGGGAAATATAATGTTCTCTCTGTGGAGCCACTGCGCTCAACGTGGCAACCCACCTGACATAACAGACAATGTGCTGTCTGACACGCCCACCACGGAAGAACTGTTCTGGGAGGCGCACTACGCTAAACTAGTTTACCAGTAAAACCGACAGCAGCACACCCGCTTCAAACTCTTCCCGCAGTGTTTAGGCAGCTACTCCCTACCGATTCAAACAGGGCTAAAGCAATCGCCACGGCGATTGTTATATTTATAGCCGCGGATATGAGACCCTAATCTGGAGTGGAAAACCAGACTGTACCAACATGCTTAATGTTATTGAGCCACGTGACACTACTCATTCACGAGCCCATTTCGCCAGACCATAATTTCTGCTTTGTTAAAGAAAACAAAAGTACAAACAGAGAATCAAATGTCCGAGGCTCCCACTGTTCCTCTAACAACAGACGGCCGGACGTCACGGACTACACAAAGCTACCTGACTGCAACGACACATTACCTCACTACTGAATGGAGATGAAGAGCCATGTTCTTCAGACACGCCCCCTCGAGTCTCACCAGCAAGGCATTTCTGCTTATTTGCTGTATTGAAAATGTACCGAACCTAACCGTGGCACCACTGTATTGTATTGAACCGAAACGAGAATTTCGTGAACTGTATACCCGTAATACACACACATAAACTCAAACAAACCCCTTCCATTAAACTAGAATTACATCTTCACGGTTGTATGCATCCATCAACCCGTCATGTTACAAATTACATCCATGTAGGTTTAAATGTTAACATTTCACACGCACATTTTTTGTATTCATTCGTGTGATATTGTCATAATTAGCAAATGAAGACTTTTTGTCTGGTCAGTGACCTTTGACCATCAAAATCTAATAATTTCATCCTTGAGTTAATTTGCATAAGAATGGTAGAGACGGACAACATTTGAAGTGCATATATTCAATGTTTATTCTGGAAGGTTGCTTTTACTTTAAAATTGTGACCACTTTTTTGTCTGTTTAGAATAAGTATAAAATGGTATCAGCAACAGGGTAATGGAGGAAATAAAATCAAAAGCTAGATCAGAATGCCTTTAAATGAAAATACATGTATTATGATGTACATGACTTTAAACATTTAGATGACAGTACAAGATTTCTTTGTCGTAAAAAAAAAGAAACATTTTAAACTGCACTGCAGTGAAACGCACTGTGACCAGACAAAAAAAGAAATGACAAAAGGCAACCACTGCTGCGAAATGCACTGCAAGCGACACAGTGTAACGCACTGTGACCAGTAGGGGTGTAACGATACGCGTATTCGTATTGAACCGTTCGGTACGAGGCTCACGGTTCGGTACGCATGACGAACTGAATACATTTGAATAAAACCTTTATTTAACCAGGTAGTCCCATTAAGATAAAAAATCTCATCTGCAAGATGTAAGTAACAATACAAGATGTAAGCAAGATGTAAGTAACAATACTACATAACATTAAGGAGCAGTTTTTGTTTGTTATGCTTATGTGTTGCTAAGAAGACACCCCAGAAGATGGGTCACTCAGGTATAGTTCCATCATTGTTCAAAGTCAAAGAATAACTTCATGATGTTAGTTGTAATGAATAAATATATTTTAAAATCAAGTACATTTCTCTGGCATTTATAGTTTTCTACTGTACCGAAACGTACCGAACCGTGGCTCCACTGTATCGTACCCAACCCAACCGTGGGTTTTGTGAACCGTTACACCCCTAGTGACCAGACAAACGCCGAAATGCAATACACTGCGGCGAAAAGCGCTGTAGCGAAAAGCACTGCACTGCAAGCGACACAGTAACCGGCACTGCAAACAATGCAGTGCACAGTGAAACGCACTGCAAACGACGCAGTGAAACGCACTGCAAACGACGCAGTGAAATGCACTGCAAGCGACGCAGTGAAACGCACTGCAAAAGACGCAGTGAAACGCACTGCAAACGACGTTAAACGCACTGCAAACGCAGTGAAACACACTGCAAAAGACGCACTGCAAACGCAGTTAAACGCACTGCAAACGACGCAGTGAAACGCACTGCAAACGACGGAGTGAAACGCACTGCAAACGACGCGAAACGCACTGCAAACGACGCAGTTAAACGCACTGCAAACGACGCAGTTAAACGCACTGCAAAAGACGCAGTTAAACGCACTGCAAACGCAGTGAAACGCACTGCAAACGCAGTGAAACGCACTGCAAACGACGCAGTTAAACGCACTGCAAACGACGCAGTTAAACGCACTGCAAACGCAGTGAAACGCACTGCAAACGACGCAGTGAAACGCACTGCAAACGACGCAGTGAAACGCACTGCAAACGACGCAGTGAAACGCACTGCAAACGACGTTAAACGCACTGCAAACGCAGTGAAACACACTGCAAAAGACGCACTGCAAACGCAGTTAAACGCACTGCAAACGACGCAGTGAAACGCACTGCAAACGACGCAGTGAAATGCACTGCAAACGACGCGAAACGCACTGCAAACGACGCGAAACGCACTGCAAACGACGCAGTTAAACGCACTGCAAAAGATGCAGTGAAACGCACTGCAAAAGACGCAGTGAAACGCACTGCAAAAGACGCAGTGAAACGCACTGCAAACGACGCAGTGAAACGCACTGCAAACGACGCAGTGAAACGCACTGCAAACGCAGTGAAACGCACTGCAAACGACGCAGTGAAACACACTGACGAGAATGGAACTCCTTTCTTGGGTTCAGGATTAGACGGTTCTTTAGAAGGTGCCTAAGATTGTACAGAGAAAATATATGCTGTTGTCATGTAACTTCTGGAGAAGTTTGAGGAAGACTTGTGTGAAGGCAGAGGCATTGCAGTTATGAAGGTGTGTACATTTACAGTGGATCAGCTAGCCTACAGAGTACTCCAGTCTTATACACAATGACAACAGAAAACTGAGAAAAACAAGTTACACCTCTGATAGAAATCTATCAAGACCTTCCTTCAAATAGCGCAAATTATGTATGCAAGTCATTTGTTGTAGTTGTAATATTAATGAAAGTATGTCCAGCCTTGAATTGTGTACATAAGGCCTGAGCCTAGTCAATGCTTAAAAGCTAACATGAAACCAACTTGTTTGACCAGTGTGTGAAGAAATATGATGGTCCTCATAAGAAGAGGTGTCCTCACAAAGCAGGTCCATGCTGTGCCCATCCCCCGACACACAAGTGATGCCATTTACTGACCGTGATGGTTAATTCATGTTTGACAAGTTATCTGCTGTCCTCACAAGACACTGTGACCAGACAGCATTTTACTTTACCAAGTTTTCTAAAACATTCCACCAGCTTCTGTTTGACCCAAAGTGTGGAGACATATATAGTTCAGGTAAAACAGCCCGGTACTACCGGCACTGTGAGCTACAAAGGAAAGACTCACCCACTCACGGCATATGTCACCCGCGGACGTACTGTAAACAACCTACTCAGCAGGCCGTTGTCTGTGGAAATTAATCTGGTGAGGAGAGTGGATGAAACGGTGTGCGACAGACGACATCCACAGGCATATGGTGAGCATGGGACATTAAAGACTGAACCGGTGAGAATACTGCTGAAAGACAACGCTCAGCCATATGCTGTATAAACAGCACGACACGTACCTCTCCATATGCTGCAAAAGGTAAAGGAGGAGCTCCAGAGGATGGAGGGAAATGGCATCATCGAGAGGGTGACAGCCCACGGACTGGTTTGCACCCATGGTGCCAGTCTTGAAGAAGAGCACAGGTAAAGCCCGCATATGTGTTGATCTCAAGAGGCTGAACGAGGCTGTGAAAAGAGAACAGTATATCCTGCCTACTACTGATGAGATTACAGCAAAGCTGAGTGGGGCCACTGTCTTCTCTTCGCTCGATGCCGCCAGTGGGTTCTTCCAGATACCGTTGCACCCAGACAGCTGAAAGCTCACTACCTTCATTACGCTATTTGGCAGATTCAACTTCAAGCGGCTACCGTTCGGAATAACCGGCTACCGTGTGGAGGTCTTCATGGACGACATTCTGGTATATGGGGCCGCAGAGGAGTCAGCTGCTAGAAATCAGAATGGCGACAGCAGCTGACGCTGAACTGCTGTCAGTTGTGAAGCTCATAAAGAAAGGATGGCCTGAACACTTAAGCAATGTGCCCATGGACGCGGGAGATTACGTCCAAGTGAAATCAGAGCTATCAGAACACAATGGCCTTGTCCTCAGAGGAAGCAGGATTATCGTGCCAAGGGCAATGCGAGGTGAGATCCTTCAGAAAATTCACGTGATGCATGTAGATACAAAATGCAGCTCTCTCTTGATATTTGATTACAAACAACTGTCTCCGGTGTGAGGGAGATGCGTAACTTCCGGTTGTAAATTAATTTGCAGAGGACGGAAAAAAGTTAAAATATCTTAACTTTGGACAATACCGTCTAGCTTCTATTGTTGCAGGTATTATCTGTCGCCTCAGCTAATTTTACCGTCCTGCTATCCGGTTTGCCGTCTGCCTGATTCCACGTGAATGCAGCGTAGCTGCTACTGACTATGTGAAAACTAACATCTCTGCCTTATTGTGACACAGCACAGATAATTCCAGCCCAGTTACAATGCTATTTGTCGAGACAAACAAAGGGCAGTTTCCAGTAAACATAAGGTGTTGTTGTAATGTCCCTAAAGAAATAACTTTAGCAAACGCCAAACACAAAGGACGAAGAGAGCAGGACCTCATCAGCCCGTCATGCAAGGTAGTTGTGTTTTTAGTAAAGGGTGAGATCTAATTTCATCTCAACTGGAAAACCCCCTCGCTTCCATTACTGCTGTGACTGTCACCAATCTTCTCTCCACCTACATGTTTCGCCCACAGGTAGATACAGCGCGTGACCACCCGTTGCGGAGGGGTTGTGGAAATAAATGCTGAGAAATGTTAAGTGCACGAGGCTGGTTAAGAAACAACAGTACACATTATCAGTATCTTTTTCTAATCTTAACCAAAGGGTTTCAGCGGCCTAAACGTCACAGGCCTTTGCCACAGGACAGCATTGTAGTGATGAGCAAACATTCTGGAACAGTGTTGCAGATACAGTACACGTGATGAGGACGAGGGCAGACTGCAGCGCATCGGTCGCTCTGCTGACAAGGTTGCAATCTGCCGGCCCTCCAAGACGTGTTTGTCTCCAGGACTCTGAAGCAGTTAAGCCATAATCACAGCTGTCACTTTTTATTATTGTGTTATTCAATAAAATACAATAAAAAACTGTCGTATGGTAACCGACAACGGATGCTGTTTTATCATAAACCCATAAAAATACTATACTCCAGTGGGACCACACACACCTATGACCACACCATATAAAGTAAAATGTAGGGAAGAGCGTACTCATCTGTGTGGTGGCCCGGACTCTCTACGGAGATAAACAAGCTTGTGATGTCATGTCAGGTGTGCTGTGGACTGAAAAGAACACAACAAAAGGAACCTCTCATCTCCACACCGCTTCCGGAGCGACCCTGGAAGAGAATTGCAATGGACCTTTGTGAGCACAACCACCACAGCTACCTGGTAATCTCAGATTATTACTCCAGGTTTATAGAGATACTGCAGTTGCCCTCGACAACGAGTGCACAAGTTATCCAAAGACTGAAAACAGTCTTCGCCAGGTTTGGCATTCCAGATGAGGTGGTGAGTGATAATGGACCCTAATTTTCAAGTGCGGAGCTCAAGGAGCGAGCGAGGCAGCTCGACTTCAAGCACTACACAGCCAGCCCTCACCACCCACAGGGCAATGGGCACGCAGAGAGAGCCGTACAGATGGCAAAGAAAATTCTCAAGCAAGAAGATCCTGTGATGGCTCTGATGAGCTATAGATCCACTCCCTGCTCCACCACAGGCTTCAGTCCAGCCAAGCTGTTGATGGGGAGGAAAATCCGTACCACACTCCCCACTCTGGAGAAAAAGCTCCTACCTAGGACAGCTGTGAACGAGAGGGATGGCAAGGAAAAGGCTCAACAGGCTCACTACTTCAACCGCCGTCATGGAGCCAGGCCCTTACCTGCCCTGCGACCAGGAGATGTTGTATTCTCTAAGTTTGACCATGAAAAGTCATGGTGTTTGCCAGCGGTGATCTCAAGTGAGAGCACCGCCCCGAGATCCTTCGTCATCAGGACGCAGCATGGAGCAGAGCTGCGGCAGAACCTCCAACCAGGGGAGATCACAGGGACAGACACACCCTCTGACGGAGCCACCATGTTAGAGACAGTTCCTGTCAGTCAGAGTGTGGCTACACCCACAACCCTCTACAGAGAGGAGAGGAGACACTCTCGGCGTATTCTCTGCAGTTAGTGTATTTACAGGTGTTGAGCTTCATTTTAACATGAAACAAATAATAACCGTAGCTGTGTTTCAGCTGCAGGACAGCAGTGAAGGCCCAGGTATAAAATGCACGGCCCGCCACTGGTTAATAGTAACTTGTCAATTGACAACATGTACAAACCTGCTAGTTAACTAGGGCTATGATGTCAGTGGTGTCCAAACAATATGAGATGAAAGACTTACCTTTAAATGTGTCAATGAATTTTCCTTCTAGAAAAGATTTGTCTCTGGCCAGAATGATATGGTCCATGGGATCCTGGTCAGGAATTGTTCTTCTCCTTCTTGCCTCCATCTTTGCTGCAATAATTTCCAGAGAACATGCTGAGTCTGCAGTACGAAACCAATCTGTATTCATAGTGAGGATAGCAATAATTAAATTAGGTTTCAAAGTTTGATAATTAACAGTGGCATATTGTTTGATACAAACTTCCTGAAAAACAAAGTTGCACAGATCACCTTTTAATAATAATAATAATAATAATAATAATAATAATAATAATATTATATGTGAAGAGACTGATCACATGTCCATGTTAATTATTCCTCACAATAATTATGAATGCTCGGGCTGACGAACGTCACCGGGCTTAAGTCATATCAGCTGTCACTAATTAAGACGTCTTATTTCTAATGGATATTATTTTTAATACTTAATATTTTGGTTACTCTGTTACTTTGCTTTTTGGTGTGTCTTGCTGCTGTAACATACAAATTGGGGGCGGGCACTTTTAGTAACCAACCAGGTTCGGCACACCGGTTCCTCAAGCCAATCATATCGTTGCTGTCATACTTTAAAGAGTGTTCTCCTCTCTGCTGCTGTCAGTTGTCATTTCAGCTAAGCAGTGGCAAAGCGAGGCTATTTCCCTTACCTTTTAAACAACAACTAGTGGTGCGTAACTGAGACAAGGACGGATTCCGACTTTGATTGTTTCAGGAAGAGTCGGGTCTCAACAGCGGTGGTTTACCGGAGCCGGCATTCAGCCCGCCAGGAGCACTCGCACAGCACGGCGCAGCGGCTCCCCGCAGACGAGCAAGAAGCCCTCTTGGCTTGGCGAGGAGTGCGCGGTGCTATCCTAGTAAGGCTAACAGTTACTCGCGATCAGTCGATCCATCGCCGGGCTCATCCGAGCTCCGCAGGCGGCGTCCCGTACTCTTTCTCCACCAGCACTCCTGGCCTCCGATGCAGACAACGCCGTCAGTTCCACCGGATGGCTCCATCTGCTCCATCCACTCCATCGATGGTCGTCAATCTCTGGTAAACGATGCAGCTTCTATGGTGTTGTTAACAGCGGCGCCGCCAGCCGCCATGGTAAATCAGCTCCACGGGACAGTGCAGGCTCCTCGCTGCTGAAACGGAGACTGTGTTTCTGCTCCTCGTCATTCCCCGACAAAATTAGAACATCATGGGTCGGGCACACGTCTGGAGCTCCGCAGCATCACTCATGGATTAGCATGAAAGCGCCTCTGCCAGTAGTGGGAGTTGTTCGAAGTAATCACGGAAGACGCGTGATGCGGGAAGGCCCGCAAGTGAGCACGATTTGTCATGCACCTCCGAATGCAATATGGCACGGGCGGTGCTCATGATCAAGTGCATATCACCAATAGTGCACTGATAAAACACTATTGACATGTCTGGGGATTATAGAAGATGGGCCAATTGGTTTGAGATGCTTCAGAACAGCATAGTTTCCATTTGGAGTAAATGTTTGGCAGAGTAAATGTTTGGCAGGCAGATCCAATAGGTTACAGGATGTTTAACCTTTGTTTCTTTATGTTACATTTAAGACTTTACTTCTTTCCTAACAGGGCTTGGCTAAGGCGATAAAGTAGTTTATGAATAGGAGGGAACATATGACTACAATCCCTCCTCGGCTTTGGGGAGGTTGGTTCATGGCTTGTGTCAGCTATACCAACAGGCTATGGGTGTATCCATGAGTAACACCAGTGTTTTATGCTTCACAGCCCATGTTGGGGGTACGCCTCTGGTGTTTCAGAGAAGAACACATAGAGCAGAGTGTTCCAATGTAATTTAACAAAGTCCAGTTGAGAGAGTGTCCTCATGCAAAGGTCTGGAACATCAGTCTGTCAAAGGTGTGCGATGATTTAGTCCTATACATTGAAGTAGCTTAAACAGTTGTATCGCCGGTTGTTGTAATCAACAGCTGGTTATTAAATCAAGAAGTCGAAGGAATATGTCGTGTATAGTAAGGGAGGCATTTATAGATGAAATTGCATAACAGAAGCTTTTAAGTACTTGCTTCTTATAAAGTACCTAATCTTAGTAAATTAATGGAACTGGATCGTCATGCAGCGGTAAAAATTCAGTGCCAGCGGGGTGAATGGAAGTAGGACATTACATTGTATGGTCATACACATAGCATTGTGTGCAGCAACATTATTTCTGGTTATTAAACCATTTGCTTCAGCTCTAGTCCTCTCTTTTACATCATAGTTGGGCAGTGAAGTCAGGTGATCGGATTCAGATTATGGTCGGCGGAAGTAAAAGACCAAATCTTTAAACGGGCAGCACTGGCAGAGATGAGTTAATGTGCGCAATAGAGTAGGGCGGTTATTCCTCAGAGCTCCAGGACCAGGTGCTCGGCATCCAGTAATCTGTCACAACTGCGCTATTGTGACGGGAACGGATAAGTGGCAAAACCATACTTGGACATTTACACATAAAGGATAATTAGCTCCAGTCAGGCTCATCCTCCAGGGACGCGCTTTTCCCGTTGGACAGGGCATCTTCCTTGTCCTAAGATGCGCAATCTACCTTGATGACAGGTGCCGTGCTGACCTGCGTGTCAGGTCACGGGGCGATCACTTGAAGGGTGTAACATTCTGCTAACAAGCTGGTGAGGTTCGCTTATTCACTAAAACGTCAACACGGAGGCAGGCTATCCGTGGGTTTTGGGGGATTCTGTCAAGGCCTGTGGGTTACTCGACACATATCGTAACGCTAGCTCATTAAAGCCTTAAAAATGTGTACGGCAAGCCATGTATAAGTCATGCGTCATGTTTACGTTGTTTCTGGCAGTTTGGCACGTCATTGCATTTGGCGAATAGCCTGAGCTCATTCATGCAAAATGTTCTTTATATTCTCTAAAGCGACCTCTCGCATGCTATGGTTCATGTGGGTCTTCACGCAGCACGGTATAAGGCCAGTACACGCCAGTCTGTTGGACTCACTATCCAGGTCTCATGGGTACGTGACTTGGCTGGCAACTCATGGCTTAAACTCTCCAAATGCGGAGGGGCTTGCACAGGGGCTGTGGCTTGGATAGTTTCTGGGTTTTGGCTTGTCAAATCCATGCTTAAATTCCTATTATGAAGACTTAGTAGTTGCTCTCCTATTCTTACCCCAGGTAACGTTCCTTTAGCTGAACGTGGTTAACTAGCAGGGGGAGGGTATCCTCACTAGAATCAACTAATCACCTGAGCTATACTCAGGGCACGCTGTTAGAATAGGGGCTGCTACTTCAGCAGCTAACTGAGGCATCTCGGCTACTCCCCTACAAAAATGGGGACGTTGATCATCCTCTACCTTTACATCTTACATTCGCCCCGATCTCAACACCGTCCTCGATAATCAGAGATCATCGAAGCCTTATAGGGCGGTAAGGAATGCATATAACTGGTGGTGGTGACATGTTCACATCGATTGGTGTATCGTTGGTAGGTCTCATTAGTGGTATTGGTTCATAGCTGGGGATAGCATTATACCCTTCTTGAAATGTTCCTTATAGTAACACTGAGGTAGGGTTCACGTTATATTGTGCAAAGGGATATCCTATCAGCACTGTATATTACTGTGCTCTGTGTTTGTCTTGCTCTATTCCTCTGGTGTGACTTGACCGTTTTCTCCACCTGATTGGTCTAACACTGCTTCCCCCAATCTCCTGGTCTCACGTGACCTGGCTTATCGTGACTGTTTTCCTAGGTGAACGTGACCTGGCTTAACGTGACTGTTTTTCCTAGGTGTCCGTGACCTGGCTTAACGAGTCTGTTTCCTGGACCGACGGGACTGTTTTACGTTCCAAAAAGAAAAGGTGGGTCTGAGGTGCCCCGTTTCTAATTTCCTGTTCCGTATGATAAGAGACCCGTCCAGAGTTGACAAGTTTCTAATTTCGCCGTCAGATATGACATAATTTCTATTTTGCGGTCCGAATGATGCGAGACCTGTCAAAGTATGACATACTTCTAGTTTCCCGGGTGAGCTCACCCGGTCTGGTTGTGCTGAGGCAGTCAGACCCCGATCTTGTGGGGGCCGTTAGACCCCCAACCGTCTGTTCTGCGTTCTCTCTTGAACCCCCCTATTCTGCTCTGCAGTCTAAACGTGACCCATTACTGTCCTACGCTGCGGTCTAAATTTGACCCAACCTATCCTTGTCTGCGGTCTAGCTCGACCCTCACCTATCCAGCCCTGCGCTCGGATCCTCCGCAGGGCCGACCCCACCATATGTTTCGGGATCTGTTGAAATCCTGCCATACTCCGCTAGGGGCTATCTAGACCCGTACTATCATGTGTCTGCGGTCTTCCAGACCCCCCGTATCCTAGTCTGCAGTCCCTCGTGACATTCCTCTATCCTTTGCTTTGACTCAACCGGTCCTCTTACCTCTGGTCTAACATCTACTCCTTCACGGTCTACCCTTAGCGTTCTCTCATGACTAATTGTCTATTTTCTTAGGAAATTCACCACAGCAGTAGGTAGGTATGTATTCATTTGAATACATGTCTTTTTGGGGGATTAGGCCTGTTGGACCTCCGTATCCCTACCCTCGGTGATAGTACTTCAGGATGGAGTCCAATCGCCAAAGACTTTGCACTTTTCATATTTGACGCATGTGTAATAAATCATTGTTAACTTAGGAAACGAGTCTCTCCTGATTGAAATGCATTTAGTTGTTAATACATCGTTAAAACTTTCACTTACCAGTTCGGTAAAGTTAATTCCAAGTCCGTATTAGCCGACAAAAGACCGCCGGCATTACTTCATCAGAGTCCACTTATTTCAGCGTGAGACCAAAACATGACCGCAGGTACAGAAGCCAATCACTGACCAGCATCTCCCTGACTGACTTCGAGAACAGCCAATCACTGATCAGAGTGTGTGATTGACTTCGAGTACAGCCAATGACCAGTCTGCCTAATACTAGCCAATCATTGACGAGACATTATACACAAATGCGCGAATATGAAAAAAGAAAAAGAAAACTGAAAATGGAATTGATACACTGGCGGCATACACTGGCATACACTAGAATTCTGGTAAAACCGAGTTATTGAGACATGCGGCGAAAACGCGGGAGGACGTTAGTTACGTTGATAAGTGCCTCTACAGTGCGCGACTTGTGAGGACATGGACTTTGTCCTCACAAGTCCGGCATGTCCTCACAAAGTAAGTACGTAAACAGGTGAAAAGCCCTCACAATCCGGAGATACCAACGCACACACACACACACACACACACACACACACACACACACACACACACACACACACACACACACACACACACACACACACACAACTACACACACACAACCACACACACACACACACACACACACACACACACACACACACAACCCCACACACACACACACACACACACACACACACACACACACACACACACACACACACACACACACACACACACACACACACACACACACACAACCCCACACACACACAACCCCACACACACACCAGAAGCTTTACCTGATAGCATCTTCAACTCCACTGAGCCTTGAAGTGCACCACTGTTTGGGTATGTATGATTTTCTGTCCTTCTTTCGTCTCGTCTTCTTTTGGATAGCAGGTTGATGCGTATGTCACGGCACATTGTGAAGGTGCAGTCTTCACTGATTGCTTGACAACCTTTGTTGATTATCCCTGATCAGGCCTCTGTTGTCCATTTTCATGAAATGTTGAATTGACGTCATTTTTAATTGAAAATGAAATTAAACTTTAAGGATTATGCTCATTTATTACAATTTACACTTTACTTTTTGTATTTGTGATCATCATTTGTATCAGTCTTGATAACGCTGTAGCCCGGAGTGGTGAGAAACGAGCAGTCAAGCCATCAGAGGGGTTGAAAACAAGCCAACAGTTTAGCCGGATTTGTATCTACGCTTGTTGCATGTTTTCTATGTTAAACACAGAATATGTGGTTGTTGGTTGTTGGTGTGGAGGGTTATGAGGGTTTGGAATATGTTTGAATAAATTATAATGCAACAGAACTCTCCTTAAAAGTAAAACAGTCTTCACTTAACCGGTTTCATTAATCCGAACATGCCGGCTTTGTCAAATGAACTCGCAATGAAGAAACATAGAGAGAAACATAGAGCCGAGACTTTTCTTTATTTGAACTCATGCAGGGGAGGAAACATAAAAGAATGCGACTGAACTAGATATCAATTTCATACTTGTTCAGGTGCAAGCTGTGTTTTCATGGATGATACCGTGCGCACGTTCCTGTATGTGTGTGTGTGTGCCAGCACAGGTAGTTTGTCTCCCCTGTGGATGTTCTTGGTAGCAGAGCTGTCGTCTGTTTTACGAGGTGCCCATTAAGGAGCTCACATGGATAATGCTGATTGCATGGGGTGCTGCCAGGATGTGCAATAGTGTGTGTGTGCGTGTGTGTGTGTGCATGCATTTTTTGTGTGCAGTATAGGCAGAGGTTAAATGTGTGTGCCTGTGCATATATCCACTATACAGTACCTATATTTGTGTGTGTGTGTTTGCATATTTGTGTGTAAATGTATTGCAGGATACACGAACAAATTAGCTTGTGGGATTGTGTGTTTGCTGTTTGTGTAAAGTTCTGGATGAATGTACACAGTCGCTGTGTCTTGCAAGTGTGTGAGTGTGCGCTCGTGTGTGTGTGTGTGTGTGTATGTGTGTGTGTCATGGTTAATGTTGATTGTGTCGGGGCACAGCGAGGTGCTGACAGTGCCGCGTCTGCTGAATGACGGAGATGATGTTAACAAGCACAGGGAGGCGGTCACCACCCCCCTGTTTACAATATGGGGGTGCTAAAGCTGTCGAGACCATAACTACCGCTCGCTGCTGCTGTGTGTGTGTGTGAGAGAGAGAGAGAGAGAGAGAGAGAGTGTGAGAGAGTGTGTGAGAGAGTGTGTGTGTGCACTAATACCTCCTTGTCCTCCACCTCTTTGTTGTCACACTCCTCATCTCCAGATCGCTGCAGAGCCGCTGGCCTGGCACTCCAGCTGAGATAGACGGAGAATGAGAAAGCCCTTTCAGTAAAGAAGCCTATAAACCTACATGCTGGAGGAATAGAGCAATAACAAGACACAGATGAGCACACGTACACAGTAGCC